>NEEE01003955.1:7826-20154 GCA_002278615.1 Pogonus chalceus
TACTAAAATATTATAATTAAATTATATTGTTTAAAATTTACAAAAAAAATTCCAATAGTTAACATCTTTAATAACTGGAGTTTTGGCTAACTTCAGCCTTTTAATATATTTTACTTGTTTTTTCCGAGCTACACTAGGAAATTTATGTTTTTCTAAGACATTTTTAAAAGTTTCGTTAAAAACAATTAAAAAAAAAATTTCAGTTATCTTTGCTAGATTTGGTGCAATATGGTTTTCCTAAAATTTTCAATTATCTTTGCTAGATTTGATGCAATAATCTAATTTTAATTAATATATTGCACCAAATACTAGTGAGAATTATAAACTTAATGAGGAATTAAATTTCGTTTCATAATAGATTTAACTGTTGACCAATTTTCTAATTTACTATATATTTAAAGTCTATAAAATATTTAAATATATTAATTGTTAAATTTATAAAGAAAATCACTGCTAAATTACTATTAAGGTGACAATCTTTTAAAAAAAAACTACGAGTTTTACTTTGTTTCGCCGTTTTGAAAAATAATAAGTGTTCATATCATTAAAAAGGTGTACAGTTAACTAGTTTTCAAAAAGTGTAGTATATGTATATACTATTTGTTTCACTTTGAGATATTGTATATATAGTTGTCGCCACGAAACAATGTAATTACATAATACTAACAATAAGTAGATATTTTACTTGGACATACGTTATTTTTTTCATCTTCTAAACGGTTAGTTAACACACTTCTCAATAATGTGAAGTACGTCACAACTTTATTCGAAAAATTATTTGTGGTATAAAAAGATATAGTTTACATTTTTTATTCATTTCCAAAAGGTTCGTGTATATAGCAACTCCGACTTTTTCGGAGCACTTAAAATGGGGCAGTACGCTATAAACGTACAATGATTACGCAATTACATTGTTTCGTGGCGTCGACTATAGATACGCACGAAGCCATATTTTAAAGTATTCAAAATAAAATAAAAACTAAAAATTCATCTCGAATAAAAGACTTACAACTAAATGTATTTTTTTTTTTATTACCATTAATTGAGATTTGTATAACATGAACACTGCTGAATAATTTTACGATGAAGAACAATAATAATAAAGACATAATCAGTACAAATATAATTTGTGGTAACTTTTTGCAGTAGTCAAAACTTGAGTGTATAAATAACACTCCTAAAATTACAATGAATGAAATTTGCAAATACAGATAGAATAATTGATTATTATTAATAATAAATAAATCAACGGTATATTTTGTTCATACAATTATGTTCATACTTTTATTTTCAATAATCACATAACTTGCTTATTGCTTACCACCTGGCAACCATAATATTATTCACATTGTACATATTGGAAATAAATAACTCTATATATGAAAGAGAACAGGCATTCTACAAGCACATGAGAATAATATCATGGCAGTTTATCACATCAAAACCTATAAAAATACGTTTAAATTAAAAATTTCCATTGAATTATTTTTTTAAACCTTACTTTTTAAACTAAAGTTTTAATACTTACATTCTATAATATTATAATTACAAGGTAATTTATAATAAATTACTTAAAACAAAACAAAAAATAATTCAATAGAAAAATATGAATAGAAACGTAATATAGCCTACCTACCCAATTCAAATTTACAGGGTAGCAACGTCAAATTTTAAAGATTAACAAATTAAAGCTCAACAATAACAATATGTAATTGAAATAAACATGCAACAAGCAAAACTGCTTTATATAAATATTAGCATAATATTTCTACTAAGAATACTATTAACAAATATGGATGTTTATTGTTTGTCTCGATTAATTATTAAATAAACATTCGCATCAAATAAACAATTGTACCTGAACAGAAAACACAGATAGTCTTAACTAAACTTAATTACATAAATGTTGCGCTTTTACATATAGAGAGAAAAAAGAATGTTTATAGGCCAGTTAATTTTTTTTTGAATAAATCAATTTCACAATCCAGTTTTTTTGTGTAATTGTTTTATTCACAAAAATTACCTGATTATTATGTATATATGATCACCCGTAACAAGCACACATATTATTTGCTTACATGATTTTACGCATATTACTTTGTACATTATAAAATTATATTAATTACACTATAACCTTTTCGATCAAAATATTTCGTTTTATTTTAGCTTTAGGCATACTAAATTAAATAATATTAACAAGTTCAACCCGGCAAGCTCCGACGAGTCATATACCCGAGATAACAAATAGGACTGTGACTCACCGGTAGATCATGCTGCATTGCAATATGTGACTTACCGATGACTCACGCAGGGTTGAACGTGTTTAAAACTTGTAAAAAATATTATTTCAGGTATATTTTGATACTGAATAGCGCCTTTTATATATATTAACGATATGGTTGAAGCTAAATGATATTATTTTACTGCAAATTCAATCTATAAACAAAAATAGCGCCATTTGAAAAATATTTTCGTTTATTTTAAAATGGTAGTTACAGTGTAGAGGTAGAAGTTGAAGATGATCGAAAAAGTTATAGCGATATTTTGAAACTTCGCTTGTAGTTTTCATATTTCTTCGGCGTGATTAGAAATTGAGAATGAATGAGTAAAGAACGATTAACATGAAGAATTATCGATGTGCACGTGTTGATGATATGCAATTTAATGAGCATAAGATTTGATCTTTTGACAATTTAATTATATTTGCCAATATTTGTCTTGTAACATGCGCTTCTAACGTACCAGCATACATATATACTTTGAAATATACATATATAATTCAAAACACGAACAATTATTCAATAGAAACTATAGCTTTAACAGCGAATCACAAGACACATACACTAAATTTATTTAACTTGAAAATATTTGCTTTCTTTTATGTAGAGACGTGTATTTTATTGAAATTAAATGGCACTTTTATTTAATATATATTATTAAATAATAAATTTACATCAGCTACTACGTGTATGATTAAATATTTTTATAAATGTTATTGCCATATTTATTTTATAAATAATATTTTAACTAGCTTTCTCTTCATAAAAGCAGCATCGTCATATTTTATTAAAATAATGTATAGCGATAAAATGTATAAAGATGATATTGAATGAATAATAAATGAGATTACAATTAAAATATTTTACGTTTCACAAAAACTCGAAATAAATCCATACATAATATGTATACATATATGAAATAGAGCTATACAATACAAAATAAAAGAATTTAAACATAAACAAACATATATAATTTTTATAAACACAATCCGATTAACTATAGTCAAAAAATATTAATATTTACATGTACCATGTACATTTTATGAAGACTATATACATTTCACGAATAACGAGTATCGTATGCAAATTATACTTTTTATTGCACCAAAGCAAGTAATAAAAATCACTTAAAGGGAAATTAAAATTCGACTAGAATACTAAAATGGTTAAAATAAATTTGTTAATTGACAGTATTTTATTTAGAAGAACGACATATTTTGAGGTTAGTTTAGGATAATATAAATTTTGATGATTATATAAAACTAAATGTTAGGTAAATATACTTATATGTCGTTCTTTGTAATAATTAACTATCAAAAAACAAAACAAAAAAAAAAACATCCGACCGATTCAATAACACGCAAACGTAATGCATGCAACTAATCACGTGATAACATAGGCTAGAACATAACCTTAAAATCTGTCACCTAGGCTACGGGCTCTAGCTAATGTTTTCAAATTTTACAGGGAAGAACAATGTCGACTGTTGAATTTATTTCGTTGCAATTCATGTTCGTCCTTTGCTCGTTGTTATTTATAGGTGGTGATATGGCCCCATTCTTTTTTTTTTTTTATTAATTTAATATAAGAATTATGCCCCAGCGAAACCGTACACTTCTAGCACTCGAATTTCGAAGTCACCGCTTGGACATAATGGAGGATTGTTAAATGTTGTACATCGATCAGTTTTACCGTAACGTATGTTTTCGTCCATCCAGATTGCTTGGCCCTCACTGGAAATATTTAAATTTTTATTGAAAACATTTAATAAATAAAATGCAATGTTATTCTACTCCTTACCCGCCTCCAATAGTTATCATTTTCGCATCAGCTGCCATAAATAATTCACATCCATGTCCCAAATTTGTATCGCCATTCATACCAACCCAAGGATATTTTGTTCTCTCTGGATATAATGAAAATAGGAATGTCTCACCCGTACCGAAATACGCTTGTCGCTGACCACGGTCATCCTTCAAATTGCGCTCATACCATCTTGTAGAACAATATGCTCCAAATACCTTTCAAATAAAACCATCTATTATTTTAAAAGTCTTCTTAATCTTTCAATTTAAATATCTCTTTTCAAAATAAAAGAAAGTTATGTTTTAATTATATTTATAGTTAGAATTTTTATTAAATTGATATATTCTAGATTAAATTTAAAAAATATTAATATTTAGTAAACTTTTACAGTAAAGTCACAAATTTGGATCAAATAATTTTTGGTTTTCTTCTGGAAGAATTCCAAAATAACAGATAGTATTCTGTATGTTATAAAAAACAATTAAATGTTATATCTCCAAGTTATATTTTAGATTTTTTGTATAATTTTGAAAATGATTATTTTTTATATTTAACTTTATGAAATACGCTATAAAAATACATTTAATATTGAAAAAAATTAAAACTATAAATATTTAGTTCTAATTAATAACTTATATAAGAAAGTTAAAGCTAAAAGTGTTAAAAAAATTACTTTCAAATATTAAAAAAAAAAAAATTTTGTTAATTACAAAAAAAAAATCATTGTTGATTTTTTAATTTCCAAATAAGTTGATTCATATAATTATAAATAAATAAATTCAATTCACAGAAGAATTTTAATCAATTTATAATCTAAAAAATAACAAATAAAAAAGTTTTATTTTATTTTTAGGAAAAGCGCTATTATGATGTAATGCCGAAAAATGGAGATGAATATAATAACTTAGGCCACTGTATCTTATCCTTCACTGCTCCTTAAAATCCCAACACCCAGTTAAGAATCACTAATTTAGACAATAAATAATTTTAATATCAATTTATAATTTACTTTAAAACATAAAACAATGTTTTGAACATTAAAAAATCATATGATCTACATATTTAGGTCTAATCGTGAATATTTACCTTAATACAGATAATTCTAAATAAATAAAAAAAAAAAAAAAAATCGAAAACCCAAATTAACTATAAGATGACAAATTATTAAGTAATCAATTCAAAAATAATCGATAAGAATTTTAACTTATCAATAATATTAAAATTAAATAATAACTAATCGTAATTTAATCTAATAAATCTTAATTCGTAAAATGAAAATTATGAAATACAAAAAAAAATAAGTATGTAATCAATTATCTGTAACTAAAAAGGAAAGTAATTTATTTCGACATAAGCCAAAAATTAAACAAAGGTAATAATTTTATGTAAAATTTTATCAAAATATTAGAATTTTGATAGAATCGTTTAAGTTGCAAACTAAAACATAAAAGCTAAACTTTTCAAAAACCTATTAAACTTTAAAATTGTCCTATTTTAAAATCTAAACTAAAGAGTAATTTATTTCAGCTTAAACCAAAAATTAAATATAGATATTTTAACTAAATATTAGAATTTCGATAGAATCGTTTAAGTTGTAAACTAAAACATAGAAGCTAAACTTTTCAAATAACCTATTAAACTTTAAAATTGTCTAATCTCAAAATCGTTTGTTCTAATTTAAGCTGCGCTATCTTTTTATGACAGATATTTATATAAACAGAATTAAGTTTAAATGGTAAAGCAGAGATATGTAGTTAAACACTACGTGCACATAAGATAATCATCTTTTAAAATAAATATAACATACCTCATTGTTGCACGTCTTAATCATGAGCAAAGTAGGTTCATGTTGCTCCACTCTAACATAGAATGTGGTAAGCGAACAGCCATGCTCTTCGGTCGTGTACAACAAAATTGGTTGATACATTGTGATCCTTAGCGGAAGCCATGACCACAGAGTCAATAACTAGAAGAAAAAGAAATTAATTTTAATATATAAAAAAGTTTGCTGAAATTTTAACTTTAATGTGTCATTTATTAATAATTAATAAAAATATTAATTGAATTTAAATTTAATACGACACAATAAAGTATATATGATAGTATTTCAATGAATTTTTCGATAGACAAAATAATAAATTTGACAATCGAAATAAATGAAAATGTTTTGAAAAATGGAAATACATGCCTCAAATCATAAAAATTACAAATAAAAATTTTATATTAGTACAAAGCACTGTTAACAATAAAGCAATAAATGCAAAAAGAAAAAGAAACAATGCTTACATTTTACAAGAAATAGAAAGAAAGAAAAGAAAAACAAAACTAATAATATAACTAAACAAAAATTTACAAAACACTATTTTGTTGAGATCACAATAAAGTTTACCCATTTATATATAACACAATTCTATATGTACTGAAAAATAAAAAATATATAATTGAAATAAATAACCTTTATGATTTTTTTTATAATTAATTAAACTGATACCTCCAACTTTAAAACAAAATAAAATAAATCAATTATTACAAATAAATACAATTTTATTAAATTTAAAAATTAATTAGTTAGAGATAACAGTTATTCACAATGAAATCATAACATTAAAATGTAATATCACAATTTAATTATGAATAATAATAAAAATATCAAAAAGATGAAATTAACTGATATTTTCATCTTACTGTTATTACTAACTTTTAATGGCTCCAATGTACTCGTTACCGAAAGGATACTGCAGAACCTTTGATAAAAATCTTTAAAAAGGTTATTTGCTTCCTATAATTGAACAAAAACAACAAATTCCAAAAAATAATCAGAACAATAACTGAAATAAATAAATAAATAACATTCAAGAGCCGTTACCATGTTCTTTCGATAATTTATATAAATTAAACAATTTATAATTAGAAATATGTAATGAAAGTATAAAAAAAAATTGTCGAAAGAACAAGAATATGATTCGATGTAAACATATAAAGACATCACATGCGGTTTTTTACTTACATCGTCTGCATCAACTATTTTTGATTTGAGACTCTGAACAGGGTAAAGACCCATCGATAGGGCGCGTGGTTCTGGAGAATGAGCTCCCTTTTCAATCATAGCAGCACAACAAAATACATATCGCATTCACACACAAGGACGATAGACAAATAACAATTTTATGAGGCCTTTTATCAAATACATCATTGCATAAACGATTTTCAACAATTTTAATAAATAATTTAATGAATAAAAAATGTATCGAAACAGTGATATTAGGGACAATTCCTTCATAGTTGGTATCATTACTAATAGTTGATGCATTACATATTGAGACCTAGTTATTTTATTTTCAAATAATGTAGTGAATAGTTATTAAACAGATAAACATATTTTATGCAGTTATTTTCTCCACTGCTCACAACAATTAATGAATATGATATAAAAGTTATGATAACTAGCTATAAATGCAGTATAATGTACAATTTAGAGTTTATACATATATTTTAATGATTTCAACTTGTTTGTACACAATCAACCAGATAGAACTTGTTTGAGCGCACTTTATAGTATTTATAATTAAATTTTATGTGCATAATACATTTGAAATGTTATTTGTTCTCCTTTTTTTGTTTTTGAAACAAATCTAAATAGTAAATTTTATAATAGATAGCAATTGTTTTCATAACAATTTTAGGGTTGTTTAAATATTTTTGGATTAAAAAAATTTCGGAAATTAATGTTAATCCCTTACATATAGCCGTCGACACGAATCAATGTAATTGCATATAATAAGCAGATATTTTACTTCAACATACGTAACTATTTTTTTTATCTTCTTAACTTTTAGATGACATACTATTTATGCATATTTTGTTAAGTGTTTACTTTTTTACAAAGCGTTCGTGTATATAACGTTTTAGATCGCGGAAACGTACAATGATTACGCAATTATATTGTTTCCTGGCGACGACTATAACAGTGGTTCAATGTAAATTAAATCATTCTATGATCTTACAAATTAGTTTTTTTTATTGATTACATCTTTTAAAACAAAACTAAATAAAAAAATTGATGTTTTTTCAATAGTTGAAATCCTTATTAATAAGTATTTCAGCAAACTTCAGCATTTTAGTTTTGTTAATTTGACAAATATAAGGTTTCTTCTTAGCAACTAGACCATAAAATCCATATTTTCGTAGGATATTTATAATAGTTTCAGTGCAAGCATTTTAATCTAAATATTCTTTAGCCATCTTTATTTGGTTAGATGTACTTCGCTTTGGATCATATTTTATATTCAGAATTTACATTAGATAACTATTTTTCAGAAGTTTGTTTTTCTTTTATTTTCCGCCTAAATGCTTTTTTTATACCTTTTTATTATATATTATAGTATAGACCGACTTCTATTTATAATTTTTATAATTAATAATTATGATTTACGTTTTTAAAGAAAAATAACCAAATTTTGTTTATAAAAAAATATCAATCCTTCTTTTATTTTACTTATATATTTAAAGTTTAATAAAAGCCTCAAAAAACGGTTAAATATATTAAATTAAAATATAAAACATAATTGCTGAGATCACCTATTAAAGTATGAGTTTTATTTTGTCACCGGTTTTTACTTGTTATTAGAAATAATTCAAACTGCAGTAAGAAAAAAAGAACAAATAAGAATATTCATATAAATATATATTAACAACATGTACGAGTTTTACTTTGAGCCACTGTAGCAATCGTTTAAATGATTTTATATAAAAAAAAAATTTAAAAGTTAAATATCCCGAAATTGTTTTGAGCAGTTTTACAATATACAAACATAAAATTTCTGCTTGTTATCTTCATAAATTCTAAAATATTCCGTTCTGATATGTAATAAACATTCATTTAAAAATAAAAAAATATATTGCGTAATAAAAATTATTTCATGAAAAACGTTTTTAAAATAAATCCTAATTAATTATATGCATACCAAGTTTATTTATTAGCAGTGTAACAAGATATAAATTCAAATATAATTTATTTTACTTTTATTATTAAACGATATTATATAACATATATCTGGCAGGTAACCAGTTTCCTTCACATTATTTATAAATAATATTTGTATTTCTTGAAATTAACAATATATTTAAAATTATTTTGTAATATTTGATTTGATAATATACGCCATTTAAAATATCTTAATATAGAATTTTATGTTATAAACATGTATAATAACATCGTAAATATTTAAATAAAATTCACAATAAGATAAAAATAAAAAGTTTTTTAGGAATAGTATGTTAAGTAAAAGTTAAAAGAAAAATCAACAGAAATCATGCAGAAATTAAATTGAAAACTGTTAATGCAATAAGTGCAGTGATATTGTGTACCACTTAGTAGTATTTTATCAATTTATTTAAACTTAAAGTTATATTTATTTAATAAATAAATTTGGTAAGTCCATAATTTATCTATAAGCAAATATAATTAAGTATTAAAAATATGTAAGTGTATATTTATTTTTTCCTACTAATTAAATGCTAGTGTACCGATATTTATAACATTTCTATTGACTTTTAATTATTATAATTAACGTTTAAATAATTAATAAAACCGTGTAAATAAACAAATGTTTCAATTTATCTGAGTGGTACACATGCAAATGATAATGAACCTATTCTGATTACAATTTTTTATGTAATGAACGGAAATAAATAAGGAAAAGATATGAAATATTAGATAAAACAACTTTTACCATAGAAAAATCAACAACTATAACAATTAGAAAGGAGTTATCCAATTAAAATAAACTTAATCACTTGTTGCTTCCTTATATTTAAGGATGTATCGGAAGCAGATTAAAAACTGTCAGAATTGAATAAAAAGATTAAAGGTATAGTCGAATTTTTAAAAGAAGTCACTCCAAGGCCATCGGTATGAAGTACGAATACCTAATAATGTGTATTAATTTTTCCATGTTTGTATGCATAAGTAAAGGATAAATGGAGTACCTATTCATCTATCGAGTTTTCGTCATTTCAGAATTAAATACAGGCATTCTCTGTTAGTTAATCTTTATTTCGCTCAAAACGCAACTTTTGTAACGTATGATGGATATATATATATATCATATATTTAAGCAAATACATAGGCGTACGACGAAATTTATCCCGTATTTACAATATATTCTAAAATTGTTTTTAATTGTCAGTTTTTTGTTGGTTAGCTATATTTTTACTTCGTTTTGAGGGATTTCGTGTATATTTGTTTAATTTTGTGTTATTACTTCTTTAAAGTATATAATTCTTTATTACACAGTCTTTTTAAAGACTACATAACCTAACTTTTTCACTATATTTTTACTTCGTTGAGCGATTTTGTGTATATTTGTTTAATTTTGTGATATTGGTTCTTTAAAGTGTTAAATTCTTTATTTTGATTTTTTAATCACACAAACAGTCTTTTTAAAAAATTACATAACCTAGCTTATGTGCTCAACTCAAAAATAAATTAACTACACCCTTGGACATAATGGGCGGAGCTTAAATCTTAGTTCATATGGTGTATGTTTGGCCTTGGTGTGATTTCTTTTAAAAATTCGACTTTAGGTCATAAAGTCTTATAAAAGATTCATAAAAAAATTGAAATTGATTTATTCAATCGTTTGATAGTTACAATAGTTTTAATTTTCATAACAGTAAAAATTAATGAAAAAATGCTAAAAACACTTGAAATTTTTCAGACGAGTACTTTAAATAATTTTTAGTAATTTTCTAAAAAAAAGTTCTATAAAGAGAAATTACTCATTTTTGAGAAAATTTTCTCATATATTATACATTCGTCGCGAAACTTTTGCAACATTGGAAATAGTTGATATTTCTTTGGTTGACATATATATTTATAGGTTATATCAAACGATACTAAATTTAATTAAAAGAGTTTAATATTTTTTAAATACTAGTTTTTTGTTATGATTTTGATTTTTTTATAAGAAATTCTCTAAGACCATTTTTAGTTGATGTCTCACAATATTTCTATTGTAATTCCAGCTTCTTTCAACTACGAGCAATGCAGCCAACTTATAAATTAGAACAGTGTTGCCACGTTTTACACTTCATAAGACAGGGTTAAATTTATATAAAGTTATTATGCTTTTAAATATTTTTCAATACATTATAATACACATTTTCATTACTAAAAGTTTTTAATAAATAAATGCAAAAAATTTTAAAAAATGTGAAAATGCTCTAGATATCTAGATATTGATGAAATTAAAATTTTGTCTCCGATTGTATCTTCCATACATCCTTAACTTGGAAATAGTAAAATGTAAAAGATTATTAATAAAATATATGCATAGATAGTTTAAAACGTAATATTAAATAAAGATTTAGTTGTGTTTTTTGTGCTTGTTTCGATCAAGTGGGCGGTTGTATTGAAATCAAGGATATTGGCTTTTGTTTACATTTTAAAACATACAAATCTAATTTACATGGCATTTTGGAAATGTAAAAAATGAAAACAAATACAAGTGCTATTGGAAATAACATGTTCATTATGATAAAATTTATTCGAATATTTATCGTCAGAATAGGTACCGATTTGAATGAGATGAATGGAAAGCTTAAATGAAAAACAAAAGACGATGTTAGTAAAACTCAGTGCACAGTGGAGGCATGAGAGACATTGCATTCTTGCAAATTCCAGAAAATAAAACAAATACAATACCATTTGTTTGCACGTCTCTTCGGATATTCTCTGAAATGAAATGCAATAGTTTCTAACTAATATGTTTTATCACTAAATTATTTCGAGTGAATTCTGTGAAAATTTTGTATATTTATCTAATTTTTTGGTTATCAAAATATGTACAAATGAAAATACTCATAATATTTAAATTTGCCTTGGTATATTTTATGAGAATTTTCTATATTTATAAACGAATTCTCAAAATTAAAGATTTTGTTTATTTATAAATAAATAGATTAGATTAAAGAAATTTAGAAAATAGTTAACAACATGTAATGAATAATAATAATAATAATTAAAGTATTTTCTTATATAGAATCATTTCAGTAAATAATACCATGAATCATTTATTTTGATATGATTTAAAAAAAAATATATCTATAGTCGGAACCTAAAATTCGTAGAAATAAATATAATATCTTTTCTATTAATTGTAATTAAACACATCCAGTGGCTCGCACTGAAAGTCGAACAAGCTTATTTTAGAAGTTCAACTTTGTAATATATATATATATAT
>NEEE01003955.1:20168-33690 GCA_002278615.1 Pogonus chalceus
AATTAGATATTTTTTACTAAAATAACGATACAAAATATACGGTCATGGTTACGAAAGAATTGGTCTTCCATAATTGCCAAAAAATGCTAAAAATAAATTAATAGTCCCGATTAGATTAGACAAAGTCCTAATAAAGAAGCCCTAAATAGTGACTTACAGGAAGAAAAAAGAAAAATTGAGCTTTCATTTAGTAAAAAAAAAAAAAAATAATAATAATAAAAATTTATGGAATCAATGCCCATTAGACATAAGGCCGCGCGGAAGCAAATTGATTTATAAAAAAAAAAACATTTTGAAAATTCTTCAATTTATGTAGAGAATTACCAATTTGTCCAACTTTTGAGTATGAGAACAATTTTTGTTGTTATTGCAATTTTAAAAAACCTTTTTTTTTTTTATTCAATAATTAACTATAACTTTTCAGAAAGGTTTTTCCGACTTTCAATGCGAGCAACTGTACATACATTGAAGGTTAAAGCGATATCAGAATATGAATATTTAAAAGTGGGATCAGTGGGNAAATATAAATACCTCTCGGATGGTTAGCGTATGTGACATCATCTGTATATTGACCTGTGATTGGCTGGTTGGTAAATTCTCACTTGACCTTGATCTTGCCAGCTGTCGAGGACCAGTATTTAAAACGCTTCTACTCTTTAGTACCATCTCGGTGCGGATAAAAACTCGGGATATGTATGCTGAACTAAGTCCTCTTATGTTAAATGCTGTTCGAAGGACTTTACTGGGTGATACTGGTATTTGACGGCAAAATTTTGTCAAGGCTGAATCTACACCGTTTTTTATGATTTCGGAGTTCCATTCTGAGTTTTGTGATGAGGAACTCTTGTAGAAAAGGATGAGGACTGCCATTGCTACTCTATACAATACCTACACATGAAATAAATTATTTTTGTTTATTAAATTATTTCTAGCAATCTAATCTTTTTGTGTAATTATTATAATAGTAAAAGTGTAGCGTTTTAAAATTTATATTAATAGATATATTTTTATAAATAATATAAATAAACAAATTACAGTTATTCATAGGAATAAAGTGATGGTTTAATCCCAAGTAAATCAAAGGGAGTTCAATGTACTTAAAATTTCCCAAATGGGTAAAGTAAATGTCAAAAACTAGGTACAGAAAGTTAATTTTACATTCGATCATGAGAAAAATATTTTGTAGTCATATTCTAATTTAATTAACAGATCTTATTGTCCGCAAATATCCATTTAAAAGCAAAAATAAAATTTATCTCTAGAGGATAATTATCTGCATTACAAAAATGTTCTTATGACAGCCATGTTTATTTACATCTTTCTCATTTTCAAATATGTAAATTGAACTGTCAATTAGCTATCAATATCCAAATTGTCTTATAGTAGCCATGTTTTCAATGAAAACAGAACCGCGATTAATAAATTATTTATAAGAAAAGCTTTTAAGTTTATTCTTGAATGTCTAAGGAAATTTTAAAAATTTGCGGTAATTAAATAAATAACAAGTTCTCTCATATTTTGATGGGACTATTTTCGATTTAGGGTTTCGCCCAATTATTTTTTGTATCGTTTAAGTATAAATTTAGAACTTTGCAACGATTTATTTAAATGATGAAAATGTTAGGTTAGAATTACCTTTAAAAAATAAAATTCTTTTGTAAGTAATTTTGCAACTACCTATATTATAATTTTAATTATTTTAGAGTGAAAATTCTGTAAAAAATTATTACTAAGTTAAAATAAATTTTTTAAACCTAAAATTATATTATTAAGTCAAAATATAATCCATAAGCCGTCGAATTATAGATTTATAAATATTTAAAATAATGTTCAATTAGTTTCCAATAATTATTTAACAACATAATTAATATGTTTATTTTTGATAAAATAATAAATTTATCGTCAATAATAAATATGCTTCCTAGTAAAAATTTTCAAATTCTACAAAGTAATATAATATTCATAAACCTTGAACTTCACGGAATATAGTTTTGGTCAAGGTCGTTTCTTTTTACAGTTGTGTAAATTAGTAATTAGATAACAACGTAAAAACAACACATGTAGAAATAATTATATTTCACACTATATTGACAATTTCTATATAACAAGGGGAACAATGATTCTAGATTTTATTTAAATTGTTATACAAATATTTAATGTTTTTTATATACTGTGCAAATTAAATATTTTTTTAACATTTTTAGAAAATGATCCATACTATAAGTATGTAAGATTATCTTAGTAGTTTATATATAAATAAAATATAGAAAAGATAAAAAATATATCAATATATCGAAAAGTATATAAAGATATCAGCTATAAACTGTAATATTTACATGAATGTTACTTATATTAAAGATAAGAGTGTTTGATTTAACAATTAAGTTTAATATAATTGTTTATGAAAGCGTGTGAGAAACAGCACGTATACAAATAGGAAATACCTTAATTCCTTCATGAAAAAAGCAGTCCATAACTCTGACTAGATGATTAAATGGAAGTCCTTGTAGAATCCACCATAACCAATCTACGTATATTCGTTCCATTTTGTTATCTTGGCAATGCCTCGCTAGATGTGCTGCAGCGGATTTCTAGAAAAAATACTTAATGTCAAAATAAAATGGTTATTTATTATATTAATAATGTTTCATATTAATTAAGTACATAAATAAACAAAAATATATCCGCCTAGCGGAAAAATATCTATATTACAAAATTGGTTCTTATATCCGCCATGTTTGTATCTAACAAATAACTGTCAGATAACAAATTATACCTGTAGTTTTCATTTGTTTTGTTTTATTATTTAGAGTGGCTTACATTGAAAAATCAGACAAGTCTATTTTAGAAATTGTAATTTAAGTATTTTGTTATTATTTTAACAACTTAAATTGTTAATTTAAATATATCAACTCAAGGGATATTTTATTAAGAACACAGTAGATAAAATGAAGTATTTACAAATCAAAACTAGACATTTAGGAACGTTTTATATTTTACCAAGATAGCGATCCAAAATAAATATCCATAGTAACTAATAAATAGCTTCTTTATAATTGCCGAAAATGTTAATAACACCTGAAAAGTCCCTAAATTTAAATTTTTCTCACAATTTAAAGAATGTATTAATAAGAAAAATGAATTTAGACAGAGTTCTCACAAAGAAACCCAAAAAGAGACTTTTATTTATTTTTCGATTAAAAAATCGATTTTTTTCTTACATTTTTCAATTCCCTATATTGTCTGAATTATCTTTGCAAAACGATTTGATTAAACTAGATGCCGTTCTGCACTTATTTCATGTTTGAGCGTCACGGTCTCGCGTTTGATGTTAAACTTTCGTCAAACTTTAAACGCATTTTTCTCGAAATGACATTGTTCTAACTGAGCGGGAGCAGAACTCAAAAACTACCGAACCAATTTTGATCAGAGTTGTTTTATTTTAAAGAAGACAAAATTTATTGAAGCTTGTATTAAAAGTAATTTCTATGATCATTTAAAAAAAATTCGGGCACTTGAGTGGTCAAAAATGAACAAATGCTTCAAGTGGCTGTCATTTTCTGATTTTTCAACAATTTGGCCTCAAAGTAGCACAAATTTCAGAGAATTTTATGTCGATTTTAGTTTTTTTAGCCGATTTTGTAACTAATGACCGTGATGACCTATGAGCTCCCACCCGTGTATAAAAGTCCGGCCTGTAACACTCGGACGTCCACCCACCTAGGGAACGCTACAGAATTGACAAGGGCTTGAAAAAATTCAGAAAGATACTCAAAACGTCATTAAATAAATTCATATTCTTAGAAAAAAATTTCAAAAAATACTTTTTTAAAGCTTAAAATAAGTAAATGCCCCTGAAAGAAAGAATTAAGAGATATTAAACTATGAAATCAATGCTAAGGAGGATTGAGACCATGCGAAAGCAAAATATGTTAAGAATGATCAATTTGTCAAATTCTGAGAACGACATTTGTTATTTTACTTTAACTCAGCGATTTTCAAACTACGAGGCGAAAAATATTGCAAAGGAAAGCACGATAAGTTTAACAGAATTGTAATTTTCATAAAATAACATATACTATTATATATTTAAAAATTTTGGAAAGCACTGCTTTAAAAACAAAAATAGAAATCATTTCAATACAACTAAATTTATTATATTCTATATATTTATAAAAACAAATTGTTACCTATCATTATTTGTCAAAATTTTGTTTCACTTTAACCTGTATATCACAAAGTAATAAATAAATATATTTCTATGAATTCATAAAAATAAATTATAGTCGCCATGTTATTTATCATTTTTTTTGTATTATTAAGAAAAAAATATAAGTACAGTACAACAATTAAAGTTCTATGTTGCAGGAAATTTATTTTAAAAAAATATTTCAAAGAAATTTGTCTCGTGATATTTATGATATTAAAAATTAACTTAATTAAATAGATAATATTTTCAAGTTGCTATACCAACATTTTAAGTATAATGTATTTAAAAGTAATAAAAATTAATTAATCTGTATTGAATTTAATACTATAGATAATTTATTAAAATTTATAAAATTATTTGAATGCATATTTATTAATAAATATTAATAATTGACAAAAATATTTCGAATTTTACTGCTTCAAATAATAATAGATGACATCAGTAAATTATTTTATTTCAACACGGATAAATAAATATTGTATCTCTAGTCAAACATATTTACTCTAAATTAATAAATAAAAACATATGACACTATAAAACAAATATTGTAACAAAAAAGAGGTTATTAATATTTATACATCGATATATAAACAGTTAATTTAGATAAAATTCAATTAAAAGCTTCCTATAAAAATAATCGTTTGTAAACATTAAAATCAAGTAAAATTATCACTAGTAACATGATTTTCTTATCATATTATTTTCGATATTTGAAATTAATTAAAATAGATGGGATTATACGTTCTTATTTAAATCAATCAAAGAAGTCTGTAATTAACTTATCTTTTTAATTATAGTCTATTGTATATTTGCAGTTTAAAATACTACTTTCATAGAATATACTATCAAAAGATTAGTTTTTTCAAGATTAAATTGATTAAAATTTAGTAATTCGTCAACTTATTTATTTTTTATCTAGAAAAAAACACTTAGTTACATATTTAAAAATATATATTGTTTCAAAGTAGTTAACAAAATAAAAATAAACTTATTTTTAAACATGTTAATTATCAAATATTTATTTTTTCTGTAGTCCTGTTATTTCAATATCTGTTGCTCTTTCAAAATATGTATCTATAAATAAGTAAAATTAATATTTTGATAAATATTGAATTTAAATTTTAAAATATAGATATTTATGACTTTAGTTTATTGACATTTACGTCATTCTAACCAACTTCCGGTACATATTGAAGGCAGTCAGGTGTCTTTGTTGACGTCATCATGTATCATGCTTTTGTTTCATTTGTATCTTTTTACTGTTTACAATAAAACTGTCCTTTTCAATACCGTATAATTAATATCGAAAAATGTATTAGTAGTTTTTATTAATAAATCACTATATAGTCGAAATCGTTAATTTTAATGTGGTAATAAAATTGTATACATACATATATCAAAATATATTGTTATTTATTAAAGTGTAACAAAAACTTGCTAATAATAACAAAAAATAAAATGAATTTTAAGCAAAATTCCATTAAAAAACCTTGTATTGTTTGTTTACGTCTATTTTTTTGAGACTCAACAGATTTGTTTCATAATATGTTTATATGAAAAAATAAGAACAAATAAAAATTTGCTTTGATTAAATTAGAAGGTATAGTTCGTTTCAAATTATAGTGCACTGACTAGCTTCTAAAGTAAATTGATGTCTTAGTGGTAAGGTTAGATTTTCGAAAATTATATAAATATTTAATAATTACTTATGTTCTTTAAAATATAATATTTTTAACCAAACTGATTTAATATATTTTGAAACGAACTATAGCAGATCAAATCTTAATATTCTTTAAAATACACTATATTTTGAAACAAACTATAGCTGTTGAAATCTTTAAAAAATATAAAGAGTACATTTCCGGAAATTTTAAGCACAATATTCTTTAAGTAAATCAAAATACTCAACTATTAATTATATCTTCTTTTAAAATATAACACCGAGAATTTTTTCTAAGCTGATATACTATATTTTGAGACAGACTATAGCTGTTGAAATTTTAAAATAATATAAAGGACGCAATTCCGGAAATTGTAAGTACAATATGTTTATAGATAAATCAAAACAATTAAGAAAAACTTTCATATTTTTTAAAATATAATATTGAGAAAATTTTACCAAACTGATGCACTATATTTTGAAACAAACTATAGCTGGTGAAATCTTTAAATAGAATACAGACGCATTTCCGGAAATTTGAAGCACAATATTTTCATAAATAAATAAAAAAAAGTTATTTAATAGAAAAAATATATATTTGCAAATTTAAAACAAAATTTATATTATTCTATAATTTTTCGAAAATATTTTTTAACATTTATTTAAAAGAATTAAAAAAAAAATAGTTTATTGAGTATTTGCTTTATTTGATTTCCTATGTTCTATAGCCCCATACTGTAAGTTATGACGGCCATATTAGATTTATCTACTACTAAATTTTTTTGAACACTATAGTCGGGGCCACGAAACAATGTAATTGCAAAATCATTGTATATTTACATGGTACCGCCCCGCGATCTGAAACGTTTTATATGTTCCGAAAAAACCGTTGTCGCTATATACACGAATGCTTTGGAAAGAAGTAACCAGTGCACTGCATAAATAATTTTTCGAATAAAGTTGCGACGTACTTAACATTATTATGACGTATATCAACTAAGCGTTAAGAAGATGAAAAAGATAATAACGTATGTCGAAGTAAAATATCTACTTGTGGAATTACATTTTTTCGTGGCACCAATTATACTAATCATTTAGTTAATTATTTCGTTTTTCCGAATTTAAATTTCCAACATTCAGAAAAATATTAATATTTTAAATGCATAAGTGCATTAAAAAGTGTTACCAACTGTAACTTAAATTAAAAAGAATATTTTTTATTAGTAAAATTATTATTTTGAAATAATCAATAGGGTAGTTGACTATTTTTTTTAAAGTGGTTTATATTATGTCTTAAGGGCTATTTTACCACCAAATATTAATATTTCAGTTAAAAACTAATATTTTCATTGATTATTTTACATTTTTATAATCAATTTCAAATTTCGTCACTAAAACGCGTCAAACTGTCATGGCTTCTATATTTACGTCAGTGCGTGCGAAACAAACACACGTGTGATTGAATTGTCAACAAGTGTTAATTAATAAAATGTATTCTAATTATTATAAGCACAGTATCTTCAATATCTCGTATGTATTTTTGTGAATACGTCGGAAATTAATTTAAAAACGATGATTTTACAATAAAATTAGCTATTAAGATTAATTTGACACTAATGACAACTGGCAATAATCTGAAAGATGCATAATGCGCACGTGGTCCGCTACAGGGCTGCCAGGTATTTTTTTTCTCAAGTAGCCAAAGTCAGAGCACTATTTCTCATAGCCGTAATGTGGAGCTAGTAGTACTTCAAATACGCGCCAAAACTGGCAACCCTGGGTCCGCACTCTATGACGTCACGCGCTCTGATTCGCGTTTAATGTCACGTGACAAATGGGCGTAATTTAACAATTTTATTTCGCAAAAATATATATTAATCCTTATTTATTTTAAACAACAAAATTGATTTTTTATAGTTTTAGACATTAAACTAGCATAAAATAATAAAATTTTCTAATATTTTTCTTACTGTCAACTACCCTATTCAAGATGTAATTACATTTTGAACTCATATAAAACAATGAAATAAATACTGATGACGTAATAAATGCTTTTTTATCTGAAGGTCGACATGGATTTAAGTGACAAAAATATAAATATTATTTAATATAAGACATATTTATCAAATAATTAATGATACGAAACAAATAATACTAGCTTATGTCAATCAAATAAATTTTTTAGTTCGTTCCACAAAAATATATACAATTAACTTTTTAAAACAAAGTCACTAAAATATTTAAAAAGTTTATTAGCTACTGTAATATTCCTAATTAAACAATAAACAACGCTATTTACACATGTCAAAAATGTTACGATATTATTTACTTTTTAATCAATAAATGTTACTGACATTTCAATGGAAATTAGAACACTTGTTACAACAAGTATATATGTATTTATGTATAATAAAATGATTTTTTTATTTTTTCGTTATAAAATTACGCCAAGATGATAATACTCATGTGAGAAGTTTATATTTTCTTGGCACGATAATGAAGTTGAAATCGCAACTGGGCGTAAATATGTTCAAATTTTGCCAAGGCTTCTTAAAAAGGTGTTCCTAGTTAAATCTCTCTATTGTGGTGTGATAAAATAAGACTTTAATTCTATCTAATAAAGTGAATAACACTGAGACTATTTAACACATGATACTAATGTATAAACATCTTGGATAGCTATCATTCATTCAAAGATCAGGTTAAAAATAAGTTAATGTGTTGACATTAGACTAACAGGATAAATTATAGTAATATTAACATGTAATACTATTTGTTTATACCGTTATTTTTATAATATAACAACGAATTTTCACTTAATAATATTAAAGTGATTAAAAATGATTTAAAATAATCATGTCATAATTTTTTTATTGCTGGAAAATACGTCAAATATGTTGAATCATATAAAAAGATTTTCAAAACCAGTGTAGACTTGACTACGCAATGGCAATATGCATATACGCAAGTATTAAAACGAAAAGAAAATGTAAACAAACTACGTTGCCAATAATTGCATAAAACAGTTACTGATTATTTTGACAAAAGCTGAATTATTGCAAATTTTGTATTTGTATAAAAATATTTATCTAGGTTGCAAGAATTTATTTAAGTTATATATAAATATTTTTATTTCTTAAATTCATAATTCCGTAGATATTTAGTTTTTTTTTTTAAATAGTTATTTTATTTTATCTTGGCACAAAGTAAACGACACATTTTATAAAATACCATGATGACAGTATGAAACAAAAATAAAATAACTGGTCTGATTATTACCAACGAAAAAAATTAATTTAGTTAATTTCGAAAACATTTGAAATATATATTTAATATTTTTTAAATATGCATAAATAGTACTTATGGCAACCATGATAGCTGCTAAATATCAGGAAATTTGTGGTAGCCATTTTTGTTTTGTTCAAAACAAGCATTTGCCAATTGCATTATATCCGAAACAGTTATAAAATCAGTTACATACTTACAAGATTGTATAACAGTTGGCTATACTGCATGTACAAACATGATTTAAATTTAAACAAAAAATTAATCATTTTTATTACTGTTGATGTATTTATTAAATAAAAAATACAAACAAAGCCTAATAAAAAAATAAAAACATGTTTTAATAAATCATAAATATTTTTATATGAAAATAGAAAAATTCAAATAACAAAAATAAAGGAGAAACGTTTATTCATTTAGTGGGACATTATTTTTAAAATGTTTAAATNTTTACGCACTTAAAAAATGATTTAAAAAATTATTATTTAAACCAAAAAAATGTTATTTAAATCAATAAATCTATTTTTTTGATTTTTATCTACCCTGCTATACTGTACCGGTCGCAACAAGTGTTTATAACATTGACACATGTTTTCAAAATATTTTTTATAAATAATAAACATTAATTAAGATACTTTACAAAAACATGTTATTATTAATATTTCTCTATTTTCCAATATGGCGCAGACGATGAACCAATATTTCATTTATAAATAAAAATAATAATAATATTTGAATCCAACAACATTAACAGAAATGCACCCTTGCTTTAATATAAAAATTGGCCACTAGATGTCCGTAGTCATATATGTCCGATATCAATATAACAATAATATTCGAATTATTGATCAAAATAATTCAATTTCAAATTTAAAATTCGAAAATAATTCGGTTATTATGCGTTATATAATAAAAAAAATTCTAATAAACAAAATACGTCATTTACAATATTGTTTACTCTAACAAAAACCGAAAACAGTTATAATTTCATTATCCTCCATATTTAATTGCAATGTTAGTTTTCAAGTCTACAATTAGCTTTATACACATTCGTGATAAAAGTAATTTTTACTTCAATTCATCATAAGAAAAACTTTTTTCTTATATTGTAATATGAATATATAATTATAACAATTATTTCTATTATTTACATTAATATTTATTTCAATGAACAAAAATAGAACAATAGTTGAAATTATAAACCTTGAAAATTAAAGATAAAAAAAATCGTAGATAATTTTATATATCGACTACGATAAAAAAGTAAACAAATGATTAATTTTTAGTAGTTACTATGGTAACCATAAATTAAATTTAAATCATTAGAAAATAAATTCACGCGAAATGTATAAAAATAAATATATACTTATATAATTTATATTTATAATCAATGTCTTAAAGTTCTAATCAAAAGGAATGATATGGTACTTGAAAGCAAATCAAATATATTTTTATCCTTCACCTAAATAATTTTTATAATTTTATATTTTCGATATCAAAGTATAAATATCAGCTGATCTTAGAAGAAATGGAAGGATAAATATATTTACAGGAAACGTTAAAAATAAATACAGAAAATTATGAAATAGTAAAATTATTTTAAAGTTTCATAAATATTTTCATTTTACTTTGAAGTTATTACTCTTTTGTTTTGAAGGTAAATTAAATATGTAATTATTTTATTTGAAATATATAAATATATAGTTTAGACAGTTAATAAATTTTATTTTAATGTATTTATTATTTAATCAGTTCTGAAAATACAATTAAACATTTTTCAGATAAAGATTAATTGAATTTAAGGTTAATTATAACATCAATGTCGATAGACAGTTTTATAATAGATTTTAGAAATAAAGATAATAAATAATAAACTTAAATGTGTGCCATATTTTATTTTTACCTGACTGTTGACACTTATTTATTTTCACCTAATTGTGCCAATTTTTATTTTATTTTTGTCAATATCAATTAATGCAGGTCATTAAACTTTATAACGTAAAACAATTAATATGAATTTTTAACCGAAATATAGTTAAAATTGCATAAGGGTAAAACAGTTGCTTATATATTTGGAATTAACTGTATCTAACACCTTAAAATTGTTATCAAGATATTTGGATCACAAAAATATAACTGAATATGAGATGTTGCGGCGTGCTCAAACAAGTTCTGTGTGTTGACTGTATACAAACAAGTTGAAACCATTTATATACCTCGTTATCATATGTTTTACATAATATTTCCTAATTGTTTTTAGGCAATGTATTTATGTGTTTCTTGAATCGCAAGAAATGGATAGAAAGTCAGGTTTACACTGTACTTTATTTAAATTATATGTACTATTTGAAATGTTCTTATAGCAGCCATATTTGTTTATGTTTATAAATAAGACAGGTAGGATAGTATTGTAATATTAATGTTTTTCTTATACTAATTCTGATTTCAAACCAATTTTTGTATAATATTCAATCACTGAATAGTTACATTCTACGCAAGTGTGATGTATTATTATACACTGGTGTTTAATAAGGTAATATGTTTATTTTACCTTATAACGCATAACCCTGCTTAGCTTTTTAGTTACGTTTTTTAAATTTAACTAAATATTTAGCATTAGATAAAGTATATTCTGTAACATGTTTGGAATGGCTATTCTGTTATCGTGAAACCGTAACACTCGCCTACCGCACTTTACTGAATTATTCCTCATTCCAAACTTATAACAGAATACGTATTTCTTCATCTATAGTATAGTTCACAAAAAGTCGCTGTTGCGCAATAAAAGCATATGTTTTAGTTTAGACATACGTTACTGTCATTTTGATGTTCTGAACGTCTGTGTGACATGTGTAAAATGTAAAGTATGTCGTAGCTTAATTCGGAAAATAATTTTGAAATTCCCGCGTATTACGTTTCTATTCTCAGTAAGTTTTCAATTTTTTTGTGAATATTTATTGTTGTTATTATAAATTATATTTGCAAATATTTTGATAATTTTAAATTTTAATTACGTCTTCTGCTAGTAGAGAGGTAAATTACTGTTATAAAATTGTGATTTAAATAAAAATATTAATATACAATTAACAGAGAGAAAGAACTTCATTAGAAGTATTAATTTAAACTATAATTAAAGGAATTTTTAAAAAAGAAGCATTTTGTCCCTTTAAAACCAAGGACACGTGTAAGAATATTAAAGAATATTGAGAATTTTGCATTAGTCTGCCATTCGACGTACTGTTTATGATATGTGTAGGGAAAGTATTTAAAGCAAGTATATTTAAATTTTGTTTAACTATTTAAATTTTGTCAAAATATTATTGACTATTAATCATTTTAGACTTAAACCATGTCAAAAAGGATATGTCATTTTTGAAGGATAAAACAAAGTTCGGCAAGACGGTATCATGTAAACGTACAATTATTGCGCAACAGCGACTTTTTGTGAACTATACTATATAAAAATAATTTGGTAAATAATATGTTAAATTTTAATAATTTTTCCGATATAAACAAGATTGTATCTGTTAAAAAATAAAATATATAGTAAATAATAATTCTTACCGCACAAAATTAGATATCGGTAATACAGATGCTTTATATTCAAATAAGAAATGAATATCAAGTCACCGTAGAAAAACACATGCAAATGTTAGCGATGTTGACAGTCAATTGTCAGTTGTTAAAGTATTCTTATGGTAACCATTTTTAATTGACTACTGTGCCGCCATCTGTTATCACGTTTGTGAATACTACACAAATTTTTAATAATTTCTTATTAATTATTTTCCGGACTATGAATTTATATAATTTAAATACTACTCTCAAATTAAAGGGCGTTTTAACATATTTAAATATTTTACAAATTAATTTCTGTATTTTAAGGGGTGATTAATAAATAAAAAATGAATTTCTTACCACATGTTTCTTAGCAATTTGCATCACAGTTTTCCATGTAACTTCATAAAGTAATTTCGTCTGAGTAATAAACATTTTCTCCTTGGCAGCTACCAAACTCGTCATGCAGTGATAACATTCTTCTTCTGCAAAAGAAAATAATTACGATAAGAAATAATTATATACAAATCAATACGTCCTTTATATTAAAATTTTTATTTTTCTTATCAATAAATACTATAAAATATAATATTTATCTATAAAATAAAACAATTTCAAATGTATTAATATAATAAAATAATAAAATTACATGATTTTTCTATTTTTTATTTTATTAACAACTTCCTGTCACAAGAAATATGTACAGTAAAACATCTATATATGACCTTGTTTTTTCTTTAATAATTGATGAAATTAAATCGTGAACGATACTTATCTAAAATTAATTTTATTTAAAAAAAAAAAACTTG
>NEEE01003955.1:33831-54947 GCA_002278615.1 Pogonus chalceus
TTTTATACATTTTTCAATCTAAAAATATCTATAAATCATTTTGACACTATACGTAGGTGTGAGTATGTAAGTTTAAGAGATTAAAAACATGTTAATATTTTTAATTTTATATAAATAAACAAAATTATTTTCCGTTAAAAATAAGTTTACTCATAAATTAACATTTATATAAATGTCAGTTTATAAATAAATACGAAAAATGCATTCATTGTATTACCAACTTTAAAAAAATATATAATTACGAAACATTAATTATATATGTTTACATTATTTATTATTGAAAGGTTTTTGACACTGTCATAAAACTTATAATAAGCAAACATTTATCATAATATAAAAATATCAAATTGTTTCTTAATACTTATTAGAAATGAATAAATATTAAAAAATAGAGTGATTTTAATAATTTTAATTTGATAATTGCTAAATTCTTTTAATTAATTATTTAATATTATTTTGATGTAGGTTATTGCTCACTGCAAAAATTAACAAATATTCAAGTTAATTAATACGTTTGCTTAAGTTTTAATTGTTAATTACCTTTTACTTTACCTTGAAGAAAATGAATATAACAAATTTTATTATTTTTTATCTTATTTACTACAGAACACTGATTTGTAATATTTGATATAAAAAACTTTGTAATATCAAGATGTCGACGATAATAATAACTTGGCAACTGACTAATTAGCCCGAATTTATTTGATACACTTGTGAATAAATTCTTGAATTAAATATAAACTATGTTTTCAAACAATATTTAAAGATGCAACGAATAATGTTTTAACCTATAATTAACATAAATTAATTCAAAAAAAGTAGTAATTAAAATTTTAACATAACATAACCTCACAAAAAAAAAACAGAAAAACAAAACAATTTACAGATTTATTAATATGACAGTGATAAACATGTTGCGCAGTTAAATTTGCGCAACTTTAAAACTTGTCATGTAATAATTGTGCAAAATTTGCATTTATGTGAAATATTACTAATAGAAATAGTAAATATACTAAATCAAGAAAATGCATTTATAATAATTAAATTAGAAAAAAAATTATACATCATGAGGTATGCTATTCTTGAAGCATTTACCTTTTGTGTTAGTCAAGTAATTAATGGTATTTCGTAATTATAAGTTTATTAGAGCTGAAATAATTGAAACTAATTTATATTAATGTCTTTTTAACAATTAATAATAATTAAACAATATACTAAATTAATAATGAAAGGATGTAATGTCAACCATATATTTAATAAATAATAATTATTTATTGTAAAATACAATTTCTATTTACAAATGTTAATAATTAAGATCTGTGGAATAATTTTTAGATCATGTGCAACAAAATAGTTCCTTGCTTTGATAGATAATTCAATTATTCCACTGTGTATGACAAGAAAATTGATATAAGAATAAAATTTCCTGATTGAATCTTATTTATTACATTAAACTGACTCAGTAGCTTAGTTCGTATTAGGTTTTATTTATTTATTGTTCGTACTGCGCCCTAATCATATAAATAAATTTGATGAAAAGGCTACTTATAGTCGGAGCCACGAAACAATGTAATTACATAATAATAAGCAGATATTTTACTTCGACATACGTTATTATCTTTTTCAACTTCTTAACACTTATTGTTAGCAGGCCTGCGACACTCGGAATTCAGTTTCAATGACCTTGAGTCTTTGTTTGTTTGTGACCCTGTGTAGTAAAATATCTAACTTTATATTAAAACAGTGTAACAGTCACTGGTACCAGCGTTGCGCGCGCAACTCTTATTCCCTGTTTTTGTGAATGTGACAAAGTGACATCTACTAAATATGACAAAAAAAGTTGAAAGAAATGAAACTCCGCCTAAAATATATAGAATATTCAACTACACTAAAAAAAATCAGGAGATCACAACCAACAACCAACTCGAGGTCATTCAAAAGATATTTTTAGAGAGTGATGTTAAACCATTTGATTTAGCAAGTGGGAGAAGGATAGAAAAAAGAGTGTCGTTACTGCTTTTTCTTTACTGTATTGTTAGTTAACATATTTTTTAATAATGGGAAGTATGTCGTAACTTTATTCAGAAAATTATGTATGCAGTTTTGTTTACATTGGTTACTACTTTACAAAGCAACGATTTTTTCGAAACACATAAAACGTTTCAGATCGCAGGGCGGTAGCATGTAATATACAATGATTATACAATTACACTGTTTCGTGACCCCAAATATACGTATTTTTTAAATTTGNCTTCTATAAACAACAATAATAAAATAAAGAATTTAATTTGGATAAATATTTAAGTATTTTCTAAAAACAAATAATTAATTTTGATCTTTTAAAACAAAAATTTTGTTAGTTTTTAGAATATTTATAATCTAAACAAGATATTAATTTAAGGAAAATATAGTATTTCAAAATATAACATATGTGAATTTAATTACTGTATTATATAATATCAGGATGTTGTATTTTAATTATATTTACAATTTGTATGTTTTGTATTGTTAGGAAAACATTTTTCAAAGAAAAGCTACAATTGAAATCGTATAATTAAATAAAAATATTCACTTTCCCTAAGATTGTAAGTTAAACTTGATATGTAGATAAAACATTAATTACGCACTATTTAAAATTTTCTAATCAGCTTTTCTTTGAAACAAATGAATACTAGAAACAATTGGTATTAAAAACGATAGAAGATAAATAATATTTTTATATTTACATGCGTTTATAGGTTATAGTTACATTGTAGATATATAGTTTAGATATAGTAGCAAAGTTCCTGGCGACCGCTTACACAAAAATGTGTCCAATTTTTTGACAAATTAAACTCATTACATTATCTTAACACGTGATTTGAATAAGAAAACAAGCTTAAACGTAAATGATGATTTTCAATTGTTTAAATTATTAAAAAATATGTGTAAAATCATAATTTCGTTTGATTTGCCGAAATAAGATTAAATATAACATAAATAATTATGGTTTTATTTTAGAAATGTGATATTAAAATTATATGATATTAAATTATATAAATCTTTTTTTTTATATATTAATTAAACAAAGTTTAATAATGATAAAGTAATTATGATTTGCCGACTTAGGATTTACGTACATGTAATCTTTGTAATTCGTAATTATAATCTGTGTGAAGTTGACGATAGGGATACTTAAAAAATAGTCGAATAGTTCTACCGTTCAATCAAATGGTAGGCGTAGATGTCGACTAATCAGATAGATAAAAATATATAATATAAACAAATTGAATTTATTATTTTATTCAAAATATTTAAAATTAATCATTATTATAAGTAAAATATTCTAAATTTCTTTTATTTTTTTATTTTTAAGTTTAACAAAATAAAAGTAAAATGGGGCTACCTACAAGATAGCGAGGATGATGCTGATTTATTTCAAAAAATTATTTTCGTGTCGTAAATTTTTGACAAAAGCTTAAGCTTGAAAACATTGTATTTTCGTTGCCACGTAACAATGTAATTGCATAATCATTGTATGTTTACATGGTATTGCCCCGCGATCTAAAACGTTTTGTGTTCCAAAAAAGCCGTTGTTGCTATATACATGACCGCTTTGGAAAGAAGTAATGTAAAAAAAAATATGTAAACTCCATAAATAATTTTTCGATTAAAGTTACGACGTACTTCACATTATTAAGAAGTATATCAACTATAGTCGGATTCAAGTGAGAAAAGCTTTGCAATCTTTGCAATGTATGAATTAAGTTCAAACACATGTTTGATGTTGTTATCATATATTTTCTAACACACTTCGTTAAGTACACGAAACGTAACGTATGTGAATTTTTCATTTAGACAGTTATTTTTTTCTACTAAATCTACATTTGGATCACTTAATTTATAATTTGAAGGCTAAATAACATCAGAATGCTTTTCTTAAAAAATTGACTATAAGCTTTAAGATGATGAAAAAGATAATAACATTTGTCAACGTAAAGTATATGCTTATTATTATCTAATTACATTGATTCATGGCGAAGACTATATATGTTTTGATTACTTATTAGTCGGTCCTAAAGGGATGAAAAAAATGTTAACAGTGTACTTTTAGGTTATCTTTTCAAATAATTTATAATTTCGTACTATACAAATGAATTTCAAATCTAATCTGAAACTTTAATTGGACATGCCTAAATAAGTTAAATGCATTTTTTTTACATACTTAATAATATATATTGTTGGCATATTTATAATAAAATGGGGGAAAATTTATCAGAAAGCGTATCTTTTATTACAAAAAAAAGAAAGAAGAAAATAGAAAATTTATTATAATTGCCGAAGCTTGCAATGAAATGTTTTTAAACGGTACTTCGAAGAAGGGAAACTAAAAATTAACCTATAAATAAAAGGAAAATAAAACGAATTTGTCATCTGTAATTTTTATACTAACAATAAAATAAATTAAATAAAATCCAAAGCTCAATATGACAAAAAAAAAAATAGAATCGATATTAAGAAAACAAAGCAGTTATCAAGAATGAATGAAACCTAACCTCTAGTTTCTCCATCTAAATATTTATTGTTAAATATTTTTCGAAATTTTACGGAAATCAATATTAATTTCCTTTTCTTCCTTAGAATTGTTTTTGTTTAACTCATATTTGTCATATAACAACTTTAATCATCAAAATAGTTATTTACATACCAAGTGCGGGAACGACTAGTTCACGGATGTGTTTATAGAACGTATCCGGGAACCCAGTTCACGCAAGAAGTATGCACAATATTTTTTGTACGAAAAGTTTAAAATTAATAATTAATTATTTATATTATTTTTAATGGTTATGTTTGACGTTTCATAGGTTACTGCTGTCAAATCAGGCAGAATGTGTTGCCAACTGTGTTAATGAAATGCACTAAATTTATACTTAAAAATTAAATTTCATTCAATAATTTACCACTTTTTATAATTATTATTAGGAAAAGGAAAGTTTAAAAAACTATACTTTTTTATTATAAATACAGTTTTTTAATAGATACCTTCGAAATAGAAGTGTTTTTTGCGAAATTTCCCGTAAGATATTCTGGTTACAATGTGGAAAATAGAAGTTTTGGATGTTGCTAAGGTAATGCAAATCAACACTTTTCAATGCATGAGTACAAAAAATATTTTTTGTATCAAAAATATCTTGTTATTTCCAGCCAAAAATTAGTTTTTATTTTAAATGTGTAAAGCATAAAAAAGAATGATTTTAAATATATACAATTTATTCCTTAGACATAATATATAAACCTGTCAAATTAATAAAATGTTTTACAAATCTTCTATTTTTAACTTTTAAGTTTTTATCTATTTATAAACTGTAACAATCATTTTTAATAATATTATATAATTTCTACTATGTTGTTTTAAATAAATAAATAAAAAGTATTTTTAGTATTTATTACTACTTGGTGATTTAAGACATCTAAATAATTAAAAGAAAACATATTTTGCAATACCATTCTTAACTATTAATATATTGAACTTAGATGATTTAAAATTATTAGAAGATAATACATAATCCTGATAAAAAACATTAATTAATCTAGTTAATAAAAATTTCCAAATATGGAAATAAAATAATTCTGATATAGTAACAAAACTTATGAAGCATTGTGGAATAAAAATAGTAAATAAAATATTTGTGTTAGGATTTCAAGGTATTATTTAGTTGAATTCATCTAAAAATAGGCCAAGTTTACAGAAAGAAAAAATTAAAACTGTATAAAGTATGCCAAAAAGAGTCGGATCCTTGCCAAATAGTGAAAGATCACTCTCGTCGATGTATTGTCATAATCTTTCGTTGGAAAATTCCAAATATTAAACGATGATAAATTTAGATACTAATTACATTTGAAATTTTTTGGCATATGAGGCATATACTATCGTATTTTATTTATATAACAAGTATTTTTAAACTTTATGTTTTTATTACTCCTACAACAACATCATAATCATTTTATATGTAAAACTGTTAGATGATAATATTATGAGATTATAAAGTCTTTGTTTATAGAAGCTGAAAAGCAAGTTGCATATTTTTACATTTATTTTATTTTACTTTCGTACGTAATTATTTTCAATGCGATAAGCAAATTATGTATAAATAAAACGTTTTTTTCATTTTATGACGTAGTATGTTTGACGCATGACTAATAGAGCAATTTAATTGTTTTTAATTTATAATGTATCATATATTATGATTTTTTTTTTCTTTTATTTGCTTACCAACTATTATTTTATTTTAAAATAAATTTAGGTATGGCATTGACTTCTGCGAACATTTTTAAAATGAAATATTTATACTTGAGATATTTTTACTGTTAAAATTTTTCTTGTTCAAAGATGAAACTCTATAAATTAATATAATAAACATGAAATTTTATATCCGGGAATAATTATTTTTATATTATTCCATGGAAATTATTTAATTTAACACAAACAAAGTATTTAAACTTTAAATTAATAGTAAGATTATTTTTAAAATATGTAACTTTTAAGATCTATATCGGGGATTCCCAACTATTTCGGTATTTTATTCAATTTATAGATATTCCGTAATAATAACTCGATTGAGGTATATTTTATATATATAAAAAATTTAATTCAGTTTCAACAAGTTAAATGAAATTTTTTGATTTGTTAACAATTGAAAAAATCGAAAAAGTATATAAAGAGAAGAAGTTTTTAACTTGCAAAGAGTCATTGTTAGAAAATGGTTGGGTACCTCTGCTCTATACATTAAGTAAGCTATAGTCGACGCCACGAATCAATTGAATTACATAATAATAAGCAGATACATTATTATCTTTTTCATCTTCTTAACACTTAGTTGACATATTACTTAATAATGTGAAGTACGTCGTAACTTTATTCGAAATAGTTATTTACATACCAAGTGCGGGAACGACTGGTTCACGGAAAAGTGAAAAAGAACGAATCCGGGAACCAAGTTCACGCAAGAAGTATGTACAATATTTTTTGTACGAAAAGTTTAAAACTATTAATTAATTATTTATATTATTTTTAATGGTTATGTTTGACGTTTCATAGGTTATTGCTGTCAAATCAGACAGAATGTGTTGTCAACTGTGTTAATGAAATGCACCAAATTTATACTTCAAAATTAAATTTCTTTCAATAATTTACCACTTTTTATAATTATTATTAAAAAAAGTAAAGTTTGAAAAACTATACTTTTTTAGTATAAATACAGTTTTTTAATAGATACCTTATAAATAGGAGTCCTTTTTGTGAAATTTCCCGTAAGACTTTCTGGTTACAATGCGGAAAATAGAAATTTCGGATGTTGCTAAGGTAACGCAGATCAACACTTTTCAATGCATGAGTACAAAAAATTATTTATGGAGTGTACGCAGTTTTTGTTTACATTTGTTATTTCTTTACAAAGCGTTCGTGTATATAGCAACAACGACTTTTCCGAAACTCATAAAACGTTTCAGACCGCGGGATGGAACCATGTAAACGTACAATGATTACACAATTACATTGATTCGTGGCACTGACTATAAATCGATAACTATGGTTTAACGACAGGAGAGTGGCCTATCATAGAAGTTTGTTATATAATTAAAACAAAAAAATAATAAAATATCAATTTTAATTGTTTTATCTAAATTTTTAATAAAACTAAATGTAATAAAGGTTCAATAACTAATGAGCTATTATTCAAAGATATTTTAAGATCAATCAATATATTACTTAAGGCCCTAAATTATCATATAATTAATTTATCAAATTTTTAACTTAGATGTAATTATCTCAAAACTTTGGTGTGTTATTTCAATAATTATAACAAACAAATTTCAGAAATGTTTCTCCAAATTTGTGAGTTTATAAGTTGATCAGCATCGTTTTGATGAGAGAATTCCAAATTTATTAAAGAATATAAGTATTAAACCTTATTCATTCAAGATATATATGTGCGATTTAAAATTCTATCAAAATTAAATAAACTTTAAAAACTCGAATCACATTAAGAAATGCACAATCTATGAGCATGAATCGATTTATCATGTCATTTTACATAAAATATATAAATTTTATGAAATTCTCCGAAAATTGAGCGTTTTATAGCAATAGAGACAAAATAAGAGTTTTTCTTCAAATTTGCGAAATAAGCTAAACAGCCTAATTTTGGTGATAGGCTTCCAAATGCTTCCAATCTGTTAAAATAAAAAAAGTTGCGAAATTGTAATTTCATTCCATCAACAAAGAAAAATTGTATCCTGGAATCATTTCGTTAAAAGCAAATTACTGTGATCTCTGCTATTTCAGTGGAACAAAATTAATTAAGTAATTAATTAAGAACAAAACATGAAAAACACGTTAACGGAACTCAATTATCGGAACAGAAACAAAATGAAGTAAATTTTCCAATGAACTTTTTCTATATTTTCACCTAAGCATTGTCAGACCAACTACAATATAAAATTTATTCAATATCAATAATTTTTAGTTTATTTACAAGATATTTCATTTATTATTCATGAGAAATGGAATGTATATTGCAAAATTTACATTTGTATCGATGTGAATGAGCGAGTTCATGGAAGTTTTATTTAAATGAATTGGTATTTTGCTGCAAAATGCGCTTTATCCAATAAAACTTATTTTTAATTATATCATTATAAACAATTTTTATATTTTTTATTTAGTTAACCACGTACGAATATAAATAATAAAAAAATAAAATATATTTTTAGATAAATTCTTATCTGAATATTGTTATTATGTATTTTAAAAAATTAGGTTATCAAATTATCTTTCCTTATGTAATTTCATTGTTTAATTAATTTTTTTGTTACATACAGTCCATTTTTGTTTTATTGTAATAACAAACGAATTGAAACTTGTTTATTCAAAATTTAAAATAAAAATATGAAACATGATGTATTCTTATAAATTTTAATGAAGCATAACAATAAATAAGTTATAAATTAATATTCAATTGTTTTTAGCATATTAGTAATATTGGAAAAATACCAACTTGATTAATTAAACATAAAATTAGCTACAATGCATAAACATAAAATAGCATACAATCATTATTTTTTTATTCAAAATACAAATAAATTATTAAATAAAATTGGTGTTAAAGCCAAAATGCATATAAAAATACTTAACAATTAATTTTTAAAAAATAATATGTAGATATGAAGTAAATATCCACGAGTTTAAACTGTATGACGTAATTTGTTTGATGCATGACGAATAATACAATTAATATGCTCATGCGCCAGTAATTATTTTGTATTAATTTTACAAAACGGTATAAAATTAAACCATTATATGAACTGATTTATTTAAATTTTAATTTTGTGTTTCATCGTACGTTTACATGGTACCGCCCCGCGATCTGAAACGTTTTATGTGACCCGAACAAGCCGTTGTTGCTATATACGCGAACGCCTTGTAAGAAAAGTAACCAATGTAAACAAAACTGCGTACACTAAACGTTAAGAAAATGAAGAATATAATAACGTAATTACATTGATTCGTGGCGTCGACTACATTCATTTTAGAATTACAGCACCATTTGTTTTCATTTATTTTCATGTTAACATTAACATTCGCACCTATATATTTTTAAGTAATTGCACTGTCACTAACACAGTGCCGACCATTTAACAAAATATTATAACATTGATTAAAAAATTTCTGACGCATAAATTTTAGTCATGATCCGCCACTGTATATAATACTATTTTATCATGAATAAATGAGTGTTGCAACAAAATAATGATGCGTCAAACATATGACGTCATCACAATGTAAATATAAAATAATGAAATTATTATTATTTTTAAATAATAGAATAAATTGGTTGAACGAAAAGTTTGTTGTAATATTAATGATGTCTAAATAAAAATTAAACAAAGTAAGTAATTTAATAAAATGTAATAAGTATAAAGTCAAAAGGTCAAAACATAACCAACTCAAACTAATTCTCATTCTAATAAAATAATTTGTTTGTATAATTTTGCGCGCATTGCGCTGGCGTTTATAAATAGCACTCACATGAAACTTATAAAAAAAAAGATACAAACAACACTTTAAAGTGTAACTAATTAATGAATCCAAAACGATTGTCATAATTACGAAAGTGCCATTACCATAAATACACCATTTAACTTTTGTTTGTATATGTATACGCATTTATAGTTGCTTCACTCAACTCCTAAAGTGTTTGTTAATTCGCGCGTAGCCGTACCGTTTAGTCAGTTCACAACTGACATTTTGCAAGGACGTTTTTGTTAAGAACTTCCTTATTTTAACGCCCTTTACACAAAAATTGACTCAAGCTAGACATCATTTTGACTAATCAACACATCTTATCAAGAAATTTATCATACTGGAATTTTAATTGCAATTATTTAAATTGTCATATTATTAAAAAATATTTGTCATAGTAACATCGAACGAATATATTTTCATATTTAATATAATAATTTGAATACAAATAAGTTTATTTTTAGAAATAGTTTTATATTTATTATCGTGTTTTTAATAAAATATTTACTATTTAAATAGATATTTAGCGTAAAAAATATTGAATTGATTAAACCATAAATAAATTAGTTGTTTTGTTTAATAAATAAATTTTATTTTATCGATGTATGTAACATAAAATAAACAAAAAACATTATAATTTAAAAACAAAAGAATAAATCCAAGCAACCCTGATAAACAAAAGACTGAATACTAATTTTAAATACGTATATGTAATAAGATTCAATATTTATAACTACTTTCTCATTGTTTTCTCATTGATAAACCCGGAAATAAAATAAGCTGTCATTAATACATTACCTATATTTCATTTAAGTATTTATGGTTTAGTCGATAATACAGAAATGACAAACCGGAAGAAGTAAAAATTCTCTATAATTATTGAAATGTTAAATGTCCTATTTATATTATAGGGATGATTATAAACGGAGATTAGTTAATAAGTAGAATATGTTTTGTATTCTACAGGCCTTTAGGTACTTTACAATAGCACAATTAACGTCACAAATAGTGATATCCTGTTACACTCATAACGCATAATCCTTATCATATAAAATTGTAACATTCATTTGTTATTCATGATGAAAATAGCATATATTTTCCACAAGAATTACTTATATCATGTACAATATATATTAAATTTACAATTTAAACACACTTATTGCTTTTAATTTAATTTATTTCCTGCTACAGTGTTTTCGTTGTGTTGTAAACAACGAACAAATACATACAAAAGATCCTTAACCTCACTTTTAGTGATCGTTTACAGTCACGTGTCTTGTTTATGTACACTTGTGCATTTTAATTATTTAATGTCTATAATCATTAGTAAAAGTACTTTTTAACGGAAAAGTCATTTGTGCGTAAAATCGACTGAATATTAAAACAAATAGAATACATAAATACTTTTCAATTTAATATGATCTTATTACTTTCAGACACATTTATTATTTACGTTTCCGCAAACATGTATTTACAAGATCGTATAATAAAAACTTTCTGATAAATTTCTCAATAAAATGCTTTAATTTTTTTTTCTTTCTGTGGTGACTATGAAATATATTTTGTAGATGTGTATTCTTCAACGCAGCTTTTAGCAAAGCTTTTATAGAGAATTTTAAATTGGTTTTTTCTACAGTCTATACAAAGCAGGGATTTTGCGCTCTTTTTTATCAGCGCAAAATGTTACTTTGCCGCTCTAGAGTGACAAAGTAGAAAAAACGCTCGCTGACGTCAACTACACGTATATTACCTTCACAAGTCAATCTGACATATGGATGCTCTGTCGATACATTACATAACCTAACAAAATTTCCTGCTATGAAAAACTTATTATTTTTATTATGGTGGATAACTCATTGTGGCGACTGTAGAAAAAATCTTGTGTGTGTTTCGAGCGCAAATGGATTTCGAGAGAATGCCGCGGTGCTCTATCGACAATGTCCCACTTTGCGCTCTTAATACACAAATAACTATTTTATTTATATTGAAACAAATATACTTCGGTATTTTATATATTCTATTCTTTGTTTATGTCCGCACGGTTTGTCGCCATATTGTGTTTTATCTCTCTTTATTATGAATTTAAAAATTATATATTTATGATTTAATTAGTTGTTATTTAAAAATATTATTAACAATATTTTATAAATATTGTGTTTATATTTGATATTGTTGTATTTTTGTCGAAAAAATATATATTAATATACGACTAATTTATAGTCGGATTGTTACTGAATAGGTCACGACTTTATTGAACAGTAGAAGCCAAGTTTATAGCTAAGAACCAATCGTTACCAACTTCACTTTGGTAACAAATAAAAAAAAAACAAATTATTATCAGTACATTATTAACTTAAGAAAATATCGATTAATTAATTTTCGAATGTCCGAATAAAGAATTTTTATTGTTATTAAGAAATCAAAAAGCAGCATAAATAAAGACTAAATTCTTTTGTTTTCACACCAAAAAATTATTAATAAATCAAAACTAAAGATAAAATTAAACAAAATACTCAATAAATTATAGATTTAACTAAAAATACTAAGCATTCATTCGCTATTCTTAAAATGAAAAGCTTAGAAAAGTTGACAACATGTGATATATTATTATTAACGGAGAATGAGGAATAGGAATATTTTCTGAAGTAATCCTCCCATAACAAAAGATACAAAATCTTCTTATTTAAACTAGAAATTCTAGTAACAAGTAAGTACATAGTAGATATACGCATTTAATATTTAATACAACGAAGTTATAGACGAATAGGTTTTGACCTACATGAAGGTAACCTTAATATTAATCAAATTAAAATAGAGGGACAGTTTCTAGTAAACCTTAACACTTCAGTGATCAAGTTACGGGCTAGTAGTTTATTTGATCAACAATGAAACATCTAATTATGTTGATACGCAATTATTCGACAAGATAACAAAAATACCAACTATTAATTAAAGAACTATAGATATTACAAACAATACATAAATTTTTACATATTTCAAACAATAAAGAATAATTTAGATTTTATCACAAGTAATTACTGTATTTACAAATTTGATAACATATTTGAATATGCCCCTATGAAATAAAATACTTGTTACGTCCCTGAATCTTGTAACTTATTTTTCAAAATAACATTCTTGTGGAAAATTTTAAAAGTATTTTTTTTGTGTAACCTTGCACCATGAAATGACAAATATTATTGAGTTGCCAAATAAATTTTTGATATCATATTAAATTACTTTGCAATTTTAATTGTTAAATAACTTATAAAATAATAAATTAATTAATATTATGTCGAAAATGTCGTAAAAATGCAATAGGTTACTGACTTTTATTTTGCAATACGTTATTATTGTTCTTTGTTTTTATTAGCTATTGTTTTTAAATTTCTTTAACGATATCGAACTAATTATTTTTATTTATTATAATATTTTTAAGTTTTTAATACATTTCTAATATAAATACAAAAGATTAGATAATTTTAAGGCAAGTATTTAGTAATTAATAAATCAAAATGATTTTATAGGTTATTAAAATTTGTTTATTGTTTTCAAGTATAAAAAAGAATTATTATTAAATAAATTGAAAGAAATAAAAACAAATAAATTTATTAAAAAATAATGTTAATATTAAAAGAATGAAAGGTAATTTAAACATAATTATTTATTTTTCTTCTTCGCAATTACAAATTAGTAACTAATTTTAGAATTATATAAATCTAATCTGCTAACTCTATTGAAATTTCAATAGCCTCACATATCATTCAAGCATTAAAAGTCTTTTAAGGAGCTAAAGCCATAGTTTTATGAAAATATTATCGTATTATTATTACAAGTTAAAGAATATTAAATATTATTTAAACTTAAAGTGGAACGCATATGTTATTTGAAACGGTAGCGGTTGCGCGTAGTCTTTAAACCATATTGGATAGTTTAGGGATTTATAAAACAAATTAATTAATAAATTACTTAAATGTTATACCTAGACACAATCTTTGGATTAGGAAACTTTTTGTAAATTAAAATTTCACTTAAGTCTTAAAAAAAGTCAAAGTTTGACAAGATCAAGGAATAAGAAATATAACAATTTTAACATCTATTTCTACATTTTAGGTTTAGTTAAACATAGACATATTATTTTTGGAAATAAAAAGAAATTAGGTTTTTTAGCGCGCGTAGTCTATTGGAACAAAAGCTATCTATGCTCCGATTCGATCCCACGCGACCACTGGAAGGTAAAATAAATATGCATTTCACGTTGAAAATAAAATCTTCAAAGGGCCAAAATTTATTTGATTTATTTTAAGATAAAAATTATAAGCCAGAAAAAAAAAATTTCTAACTTTTACGCAGTTATTATTTAAGACATAAACAATAATTATAATAATTGATTCGCAAAATCAAAACGTCCATGAATACTAAATGAAAAAAAAAAACACATATTTTAAAATTTCGTTTGTTTATATATTGAGATCACTTTTACTGATTTAAACTGGTGTTAATTTATGCAAATTGCTGAGTTAACATTGAAATAGAATCATAATTATAGATCTATGTCAATATCTAAGCTATTATTTTTGTTTAAGAATTATAATAATTTATTTAGCATTTCTGCATGATCCAGCAAATACGGAAATATAATTTAATATCAAATTTGTGCATTCAAGTGTTAAAATTAGTTATTATTTTATAAATATTTATAAATTTTATGCGGTAGATAAATTCCCAGTGGCGGCGTTATTTTCGATTACAATAAAAATTGTGACAGTTCATTTGTAAGATACAAATATGGCCGCTGTAAATATTTTCGTAGTACTGAAGATATCCGCTAGGAGATCACGAAAACATATTTATGAAACATTATTTTATTATGCACCTACATTATAATTACCTTATAAACAAAATGGAATTAACAAAATACACTACGCTAGAAATAGATATCTATTTAAATAGAATAAATGTTGATAAAACTATATCAACAACCTACAGAAATTTTTATTACATTTGTTCAAACATAAACATAACAAACTAAAAAGATAAGTGTTTATAGCTACTCAAAATTTTATGGAAATGTAAAATACACAAATTTCACAAAATATTTTTAATTACTTTATTAATATTTTTAAAATTTAAGTCATTAAAGAAAATATATTTAATTGTACGTTGCTAGAAATAAAACGAAAATCTAGTATTATATTTTCAAGGTGACCAAGTTAATAAATATTTGCGAATAACAGAATAAATTTTTGAAATCTTGTACTGATTCATTAAATATTATTCACGGAGAATAATTATAAAATATTAATCAATCTATGTTGACATGCTGTTACAAAAGTGCTTAACAAAACTGAAACTGCATTAAATATTAGAATATAATTATCTTGAAACAATGAAATTAAGTAATTCAACTACAAACATATTAAATTATATATGAATGGAACTTTACTCTGCTTATAAATAGTTACAATACGATTATAAGAGATAGTATTCAACTTTGCGAGGAATTAGTACAAAAGAAAGAGAAATAACATCGTAAGGCGTGTCTACTAAATCATTTTTTAAAATTTAAAGTATTGTATTGGTCGTTTCTATATGACGTCACTCCTAAGTATACATTTTTTTGAGGTTATGGTGTAATATATAATATTGTGTTTTTATGGTTTTATAAATAGTATTTCATTAAATGGACAAGATAAGTACCATTAAGTAAAGTCAAAGCATTTATTTTATTACCTAAACAGGATCTAAGTAGGCATGAGCGAAATAAAGTATTGAAATATCTTACATTAGATGAATCGTTTTAACAATGAACAGAAATAATATAAACGATGGTTTTTCCAAATTTTCATGTAATTCCCGATGTTTAAAATAAGTTAGTTTAACAATTAATCATTTTGTTCTTATACTAAATTTTAATTATAGAATGATTACATTTTGCGCAACTGTGCAGTATAATAATGAACTAGTGTTTAATAATATATAACCTCAAATTAACGATATCTAGTAACTATTTTTAAATTCTTGAAATACATACATATCTGTCAAAGTTTAATTTACTTGTTTTTCTTTTAAATTCAACTAAAATTATAGTATAGTCTGAAAGATGTTTGGAATAGCTATTCTATTGTCGTGGAACTGTAACACTCGAGTTAAATTATACTTCATTCCAAACTTATTACAGAATATACTATTATATTTGATAATAAAGTACGGACGAAAATAGATTTCAACATAAAATACAGATACTTTATTAATTGTTAATTTTATTCCAAAAATTCAAAATTACTTTTAACATAACCAGATTTACGAAATAAATTTAAATTAAATGATCCTTTTTCTACATGTTTCTTTAAAAAAGTTAATAAATTTAATTATAAAAAAACAAATTAAGCTTAAATGAAACTTTTAATATGAATTTATAATCGTTTTAAGCAATATTCAACAATATTTATAACTTTAAAAAATTCTTGAATCTGTTCTAGATATTTTATTAACAGCTAATTATTAAATATATTTATATAACTTTCATAAAATTAACCTCATTTGTTTATATTTAAGCCTTTTTTTCAAAATTGTATCAGTGAAACCCATCAAATAAGATCATTATTATTTCAAAGTAAACATTTTAATAAAAAAATCTCTTTTTTTACATTATTGGTGTAAAAAATTGTCCCATTTTGCAAATAAACATTCATTTCAAGTTTAATTTTCTATAAAATATAAACAATATAAACAAGCTATGTTTTAAACGATTGTTTTTAATTTAGACTATAGTATTTATTATATTTTTATAATAAAAATGTTCTAAATATATTAGATCGCAATAAAATTTAAATAAATAAGATTGAAAATAAATAAGTGACTCACTTACCAGACATAAAATGAAGCAATAACGCGCAAATTGGATACAAAGTCGGACTGTATGTAATATCAGGACATGCATACCCCAAAACACTCACTACTCTATCAGCAACACCTCTGCCCTTTCTAGTTAAATTATAACTCAAGCAATGGGAACTTTCCACAAACGGAGGTAACATAATCTGTTTATCAGGCAGGTCAGTTGAACCAAACACTTGGTTGACCATTTCCCAATAGAAACCATCACCCATCGACATTGATTTTCCATGTTGATGTTGACTGCATAACAGTGGCCAAAGACTTTTTCTAATCGGACTATTCACCGGCCAAGCATTTTCTCTGAGTATCATTTTAACATCGCGTTTTTTATTTTGTTGTAGTAGGCTTTGCACGTCTGCTAATGTTTTTAATGGCGTTTTCTTTGGTGGAGGGCTATCAACATTTAAGGTGATGCCTGTTGTGTCCACATGTGATGGGAATACTTCGTACATGTCTGATTCCTCTTCAATTCCTGATAACATGGTGGGCATCACGATTGCCCACAAGTTTACACTCGCACTAAGGTTTAGGGTTAATTTTTTAAGGGTATTACGTACACTATTACACTCACTGTCATTCTGCGTACTGCAGAGCAGTAGATTATGTTAGATCTTGAAACATTGTTTCGTCTGAAACAAAATAAAACAATTAAAATCAATTTAATTTCTAAAATCACAATTTTATTATTAATATATAAATTTGACCACCGCAAATTAATTTATAACTACGCCTATGTTTATAACCTTAAAATTAAAAACGTAAAAAATAAATATAAATATAACTTAAATAAACGGATATATTCATTGAATTAAAATTATTTATTTATGATAGAAATGGAAAGGGTACAGAATTTGCTAATCATATTGATTAATTGAAAAACGTTAGTTAAATATTTAATATTAGGTCAATGACATTCAGAATTACCTGTATTGAAACGTTTAAATCTACTTGTCACACAACACAACCCTTATAAAATCACACGAAAATACTATAAATTAAGGGTTGATATTACAGAAACCGATAAATAAATTAAATGTTCGAACCAACATTATTTTAAAAGTTAATAATTGTATAAATATTTGTAAGTTTTATCAAAAATTAAACTTAACTTTAAAATAGTTTTATCATAGCTTGAAACTTGGTTATTGATTAAGATTACGTCATATGTACCTGTATTTTATAACCTAAACGTGATAAGTAATAAACAGATAAATTTGGTATTTACGATAATTACAAATTTACTGAAATAAATAAAAAAGAACAAATTTTAATGTAAGTGACACAAATTTAAATTTTATATCCGATAAAAAAATCGATAGTAGTTTATTCTTGTTAACACGTGTTTATTTACTTATCAATGATACCTTGCTTAACATTTTTTAGTAGCGATTTTTTCTTCTAGGAAATACAAATAACATGACTCATAAAATATGAAATGTTGAAAAATATATCTTTATTGTGTAATTATACCACGGGCAATCTCAACAGTAATAAATAATAAAAATCTAGAAAATACCATCCAAATTTCTTTTATATAAAATAATTTAATAAATACGAGCGTCATTATAAATCAAAATCAGCTGATTTGCTTAGCAAAACAGTAACCTAAAATTTAAGATTAAATATAATGAAGTTGACAACAACTAAATTAGAACAACGACAGTCAATTCGATTTTAATCAGATAATGCGTCAAGCGAGACATGTTATGTTTAGAATTTCAATGGTGACATAATTCACACCCCCACCAGTTGCAAAAATAGAAAAAATAATATTAGATACGTTTTTATTGATGATTAAACGCATAAAATTATTGAAAATAACCTATATTTTTGCGATAAATTAGTTGAGAACACACTTATGTGGTTTAATGGTTATAATATCTGTTTATCAATATGATATTAATAAATAAATATGCAATAGACTATTTTTAGTCAAGTAGTAATAATTTAACGCCAAATTTTAAGTTATTTTGACTGACGTGCACAGAAATGGATTTTAAAAAGTACTTACATAAACCAAAGCAATTAATTTTGACTTCTGATGATTTCTTTTCCAAATGTATACATTCTTAACAGCAACAAGTAACAAACACTTTTGTTTATCGTATACACACACACTGTTCAACAACCTGAGAATAAAATACACAACGTAAACAAAGTACTACTATTTTATAATTTTCTTGTATTGACATGCGCGTGCGCGTTTTAACATACACTATTATTTTATCACACAAAAGTTTATATTTATTTCATTTTGAAATGTTATTATAAATATTTAAAGAATTTAAATATATATGATTTGATTCACCAAGCAGTCTCAACGTACTGCCGGTTGCAAACGAACTATGCAGTGTTGAACATAAAAAAAAAACCACTCCCATCGAATACTGGTTTCTCATTGGCTGAAAATAGCTGATACTTTCGTCAGATAAACACGTGACAAGTCACGCACTTCACGGCGGTCGGTCGCACTGTTTTCGCGTGCTGCCTCACGTAGTCACTTATACGGACTAAACTTGTTTACCGGGAAATATGCACCGGAAATATTTTCGAAATAAATTTTGAAATTTCGTAATGAGTTTCTACACAATTATTATATAATAATTCTTAATTTGTTCGTTAATAATTTATTTTACAGACAATATTATTCATTATTTATAAGTTTTCTGTTTTAAATTTAAAAATTAAAAAAAAACAAAATTTTATAGTTATAAAACTCATTTATATTGAGAACTATTTCAAATTTTGAATTTACAATTGATATTATTTATGATTGCGCAAGAAATAAATGAAATAAATAATTATGTACTTATGCAAAATATTTAAAAATTCATACAAATTTAATTACATTTCTAAGAATTGTGATAGGTTATGGACTCTAGTGAAGGTCATTCCATTCATAACAATTTATATATGACTGTAGTGAATCATTATTAATTTTTTACGTAGTATAGTATATTTTATCAAAAACTGATCTCTTATGCAATGATATATGCATTTTTATTTATTTATTTTATACATATGTACCTTGTCAATGAGATTATCATACTAATAATGAATATTTTATATATTTTCAAACATTACACAATAGACCAATATCCTCTAGTTGTAAATATTATTTTTTTAAATTTATAAACATAAATATAAATTATATTTGCATTAAAATGTTTTAAATTAACTTTTGTACTTGTAGTTATTAAAATAAATATGTTATATTTGTAATAAATTCTATAATATTTACATAAACGAATAAAAAATATATTTTTTCTAAACGCAAAATTAAATTACATTATAAATAAGAAAAACAATTATTGAATCAATTTTTGATTGGTTAAAAACATGTAAAATCTGCAAATATAATCTATTATATATAAAATGATTTATAGAAAATCACTTACTACAATTAAAAATTCAGATTTTCATTTTAAGAATGAATGATTAGCAGTTATATAGAAGACTGAGTTTTTGGCAAAACTTATTACTTATATAACGGAGTAAAAAGAATTATTCTGGATTTTTTTTTTACCATCTGGATATTCCAGTACTTTCGTGATCATTTTATATCCACGGATACTTTTTCTTGTAATAATAGCATATAGTTTATAGAACCAGTGTTACATAGTAACTCCGTGGGCATCATAATTTTAGGTATTAAAATTTCTCTTAAGAGAAAATGATACAGTTTTTTAATTTATTTCAAATTCGGAAGATGGCATACCGATCGCTTTCAGATATCCATATATATGTACCTAGTTTACAAATATAAATGTTACCGACAGTTCGCTGTATTCATTATTGTTACAGAGATCTATTTCATTGCTGACGCGCTACCAAAGACAAAGATCACCTATTTCATTGATTACGTCATGAACGTTGCCTTTCGCTCGCAATGCTGATCTAACAAATATTTTATCATAAAAGATAACATTCTCGATTTGCAAGCATTCATATCGTATTAGAATTTTTCTCTTTTATTATGATTTACTTATAGTGTTATGCTAATTCTATATACTACAAATACAAATAAAATGTTTTAAAGTAGAAGTTTTAAAAATATACTGTAGTTTTTGATTATAATTTTCAGATTGATAAGTTTTGACAAAGAAATTATTATTAACATTATCGAAATTTTATTAAATTTATTTTCTAATTTTTT
>NEEE01003955.1:58305-69682 GCA_002278615.1 Pogonus chalceus
AGTAAAAATAATCTCAAAAAAATTTATGTTAAAAATTTTTAAAATGAATGTCAAATTTTTGAATTATTAAAAAAAAACTACTTCATTTCAATATTTTTTATACAAATATTTAAAAAATCATATAATTTTTAGTTTTTATATGTAAAACAACTTGAAAACTTTATAAAAAAATATTGTCAAAAATTATATCTTTTTTAGTGAAAAGTGCATTTCTATTTACGCTTCGTTTAAACAGCGCGCCAAAGCTGGTATCATGTAACCTTAAAAGAATCTATGGATAAAATATAGTTCATTTAAATGTTATAATTAAATAAATTATATTAATATAAAACTGGAATTTTATATTCTTTATTGTTAGAATATTTATAATAATCAAATAAATAGGATAAATATTCATAAATTTTAAAATCATAGAGCAACATAATTTCTAAATATATATTTTATTTTTGTGGTGCTACTGGATAAAATTAAGAAAAAACACTAACCAACTTTTAGAATAATCTAATACGGTTTGACCACCTGTACAAACTTGAAATGAGGTTTTCAATTCATAGTTTTATGTAAATTATTAAAAATTAAAACAATAAACTAAACTTGCTTTTTAATTCCAATATAATAAAATATATTTTTCTACAGTCGCTATACAAAGTAGGCGTTTTGCGCCTTTTTTTGTGTGCGCAAAATGGTACTTTGCCGGCCTAGTGCGCAAAATGGTACTTTGCCGCTCTAGAGCGACAAAGTAGAAAAAACGTTCGCTGCCCAAATTTTTATAAAATGTTACTTATTTTCATTCTTAATGAAAATGTTTAGTCAAAAATTAATACCACTGTCGTTACCTACACATTTATTACCTTCACAAGTCAATCTGACATATAATTGCTCTGTTAGTATATTACATAACCAAACAAAATATGCCCTGCTAAGGAGTATAGAAATAAAATAGGGCATTCATTTACAAAAACGAAATTAAAAATGCTTAGATTAGATTGAATAGCTCAGTAAGAATAGAAAATAACGACAAATGATTTTTTTTATTATTTTAAAATAAAGTTCGTTTAATTTAAAAAAAAAAAGATATTAAAAAATCAATTGTGTTTAGTTTAACTACAATTGATATATAATATCAATATGATGTCACGGTGAAACTAATATTCCCATCTCACTCCGCACCACACTCTGTAGTGTGCAAAGATAGCAATAGTGTGACGTCACAGGAACACCAAAAACAAATTTCAAATATCTTTGTTTGTGGCGACTCTAGAAAAAATCTTGTGTGTATTTCGAGCGCAAATGGACATTGTCAATTTCGAGAAAATCAATCTCTCATTCGACAATGTCCTACTTTGCGCACTTAATACACAAATAACTATTCTCTTATGTAAGGTTAGAATTTTTAACATTTGATAAAAAAAAAGTTAACAATGATTAATAGGTAATCACAGTTAAATTTATACAAATATATCTATATAACTAAATTTTAGTTAATCTCCTTTGAAAGCAATGTTCTTTAAAAGTAATTTTGATAAATCAAAATAATACAATACAGAAATTAGAATTTAAAGAAAAATAAATGTAATTATTAAACAATACTAAATAATATTATGATTTAATTTTCTTTTCATATTTTTCATAAACATTAAAGAATAATGATACGAACATTTAACAATGTGTAAGTTAGTAAAATGACAAACTACATGTTAAGGAATTTGATGTTTTATATAGTAAAATATATTTTATTCTTAAATAAAAAGATACACAATAAAATTTTATTTACATTCACATTTGTATATAACTTAATCTTATAAAACAACAGCATAATTCATATCTTAAAACATAACATTAATATAAAATTTAATTTGATTATTATTAAAATACATAAATACATATAAGTTTGAATTTTTCTATCATAACCTAAACAATAAAAGCTGTCGTTTGGATTCAATTTTTAAAGCTATATATATTGAATTATCTAGAATATTTAAAAAATAAATTTTAGCATTATAATAAATTAAACAGAAAAATTGCGTTTTCACAATAGTCAGCTTATAGATAAAAAATAATACTTGGATCATTTATTTCCTATTATAAGTAAAATTATTGTATGAAAAGAAACTGAAAATATACAAATTCACTATTGTTTTCTAAAAAATAAAATGAAAAACAATTTTTTTGCTAAAATTCACACTAGAACGTATGCCAGTTGACCAGAGCGTAACATTTTATATAAAAATAAGGGCATATATCGTCTTGTTACGTCACAAAATAGCACCTAAGTACCTTGGCCATTTGTTCAGGTCAAAAAAATTCGAAAATTTGATAACTAAATAATATTCTTAACTAATCTACCATTATTTCCAAATGGACAGAACCTTCTCTTTGTTGGTTACCACCTCGGTAGATAATATTTTTTGCCCAGGCTCTGCATTCAATGTTTATTAAAATATGACCTGTAAAACATTAAGAAAATTCAGTTTTTTTTTCGTTTTGACTTGTTTTAAATACTTACGTCTTGGATGTGCGACTTGTACTGCAACTAAAGGACTTAAATATCCTTCAACATTTGTGTAAGGGTAATAATAATAAGGAAACCCTCTTGTAGGATAATAGGTTAAGTTTGTTCCTATTGTCTCGGTGTCAGCTGGATTTTCACCTTTACAACTCACCCAGATTTGATTGCGCTAAAAATTAAAAACATATTTTATTCCTAAAATTTTAAGAATATTTCCTATTTTATTTGTTTATTTTAGTATTAAATAAGGAAGCAAATACAAAGTGTTATTAATTAACGAATGAAATTAACAAATTGAACGTACTAGCATTAGTTAAAACTTTTTTAATTATTAAATAAAACTTTGCGTTTTGTTTAAAATATAAAAAAAGATATTTAATGCGTATTTTGGCTTTTACGTCATCTTTATAAATGCAAATTAAGAAACTTCTTAAATTTATGCATATAGACTATAAAAACGATATTCAAGAATATTTTTAATTCACATTTCTGAAAATAGTCTAAAAGCAAAAATGAATCTAAAATTATTTATTTAAAATGTTTAGAGTTACAACAAATTTATGTACTTATTAAATTAAATCTGCAATCAGTTTTAAATAAAAAGGATCTTTAGAATGGCAAAAAACCGAAAATGCTTTATTTTTATATTCAAAACAAAATCAAGTGCTTTATTTTTATTAATTAATATTTGAATTGTATAATAAATAATTAGTTGATTAAAGCATTAAGAATATATTTCATTATGTTTAATTGTTTACTAAACTGCATTAGAATATATAATTTTAAATAATTAACAAATGTTATTAATTACAATGATAATTATAAATATGTTTTTAAAACATATAAAAAATTGTTTATAAACCTGATAACCTCAAATTTTAATAACAATTTATAATTATTATATAATTTATTAATTTATAAGTTTGAATTGAAGTATCTAGAATAAAAAATATATTAAGATTTATTCCAAGATATATAGTTGATATACATAATTTTTTTTTTCTATAAAGTTTCGAAATAAATTTATAAATATTAACTCAAAAATAGAATTAATGTTTATTTAAAATACCATGATATACGATATAAAATAAAATTAGGAATTTATTTAGGATTAACGCCAATATTAATATAAAATAATTTGATTTGCGGGTGGAATTTGATGTTTATTTTGCCAACGAATTAAGCTAATTTTTCAGCTGTGCAATGTTTGAAATTAATTTATATTTAACAGGTAAAATTTTATGTATATATTGTTTGTTTAAAATATATATTTAGAACTTGAATAATGTGGTTAAATGTTATGTGAACTTGTATAATAATAAAATGTAATTTATTTTTAGACTTATATTGTTAAGAGCTTGTCAAATAATGTAACTGATTTAATATACAAATGTGTTTTATTTTACTGTTCATTATTTAATTTAAAAAAAAGCTAAAGTAATAATCAATTGTTTTAAATAACCTCTAAACGACTGGTAGTACGATTTTAAATAAAAATATGAGTTGGACAAGTAGCTTCAAATTCAAAACTCAACTGATTCAAGGTCTTTTCAGAAAGTGATATAATGAGTAGAGTTTTATATATTATTACCAAATAAAATATGATATAAAATGATAAAAACATATTTTTCACTATTATAAAATAGGTTTTTTTGATGCAAAAAAATGTAGAAAAATTTATTTACTTACTTCTTTCTCAGTTAAACTACTAATATGTAATTTTAAATCATCTGGCATATCATTTGGAAGATCATTTGTATCATTATAAAATTCTGGGATCCAGTCAAATATCTGCAAAAAATATATAATTGTAAAATATTTTATTTTATTGATTTAAATATGTGAAATACTTACTCTGTTAAGTTTTAAGAAGAAACATGGTGATGACTGGGCATACCCATACCCATTTTCAGGGGCGCATGCCCCCCATTTACCAACATCAACTGAACATACTTTTCCAGACGATGCAGGTTTCTCAAAACTACAAACATCTTGATTTCTTCCTCCACCTGGCAGTTTACTGCTATCCAAATATACTAAAAAAGTAAATTAATTAAATATAATTAATTTTAAAAATAAAAATAAAACTTACATTCAAGATATGAGTCAATAAGCTCCGTCCATTTTCTTATACTTGTATCATTCTTAGCATCATACCAAATTAAAGATCCTTCTTCCGTTCGGTTTGAAATTGGTCTAAACCCAAGACCTGGATTTGTTCCTATTAAACTTTGGTCTAATTTATATGCAGGTGTTTGCTTGTCTAATGTCCAGAATAGGCCTTGCATGCATATCGCAAAAAGAGCTGCCAATACTATATAGAATATTGAATAGAAGACTAAGATTTTTACTGAAAATACAAAAAAATAAAAAAATATTATTTTGAACTAGTTTAAATTTTCATAATTAATCACTACAATATACATTTATAGTTTTGACTTCTCAAATTTCATTTTTGTATTTTATAATATCTAATATTTTTTCAAACATGTGTCGAAAATTTATTTTTTATTGCGCTTTTTATTTGAATATACTATAATGTCATGTTTGTCACATGTGAAAAAAATATTAAGTATCAAAATATGAACACATGTGTGTATTAATTATGTTATATCTAAAAAAATTACAATTAATTTGAATATTTATCAAACTTATAGCTTTTTTGTTCTATTTATTTAAATTGTAATAATCATAAATATAAATACAATTTATTTCATTTAATAAATAACAAATACAATTAAAGTTAAGAATAAAAATTTATATTTTATCATAAATACTAAAATATGTAACTAGTGCATGTATACCTGAGCAATAAAATCTACATCAATCTAGAAAAAACCAGAATCATCTACATTTACTTGGATTTTGAAATAAGATCGTGTCAAAAGCAGTTTTAAAATCAAAATAAACAATTTTATCAGCCCAAAAGATATTTTATCATAATTATATATATTTATTTCAAATTTGATTTGGAATTCACTAATTTAAATATTGTTTTTAGAAACTAAATTCATAAATTTACTTGATTAACCGATGTTATTCAAAAAATGAGTTAGTTTATTTAATTTATAAATGAAGTAGTGAAAGACATAAAATTAATTCAAATTAATAATCTAAAGCTACTTAAATAATTACTGAATTTAAGTAATTAACGATCTTTACAGCTTAACTTTTAATTATAATGCTAATTAAGGTATTAAGTAATTATTTTACATGTTTAAATAATGAGTTTTCATAAATAAAAATAAAACAAATGAATATATCATTTAAAATATAATTTGTTTCCAAAGCACACTAATTCTGGTTAATAATAATTCTATTGTAGGTATAAGACAGAGTTTTCCAATATTATGAAAATAAACCGCGCTACATGGGGTAAAAAATAAATAATTTTCGTTATTTTATTTGAATTACTATCAGTAGGGTTTCTTATTAAATAATCATTTGACTAAATAATAAATTTGTTTCTAATAAAATACATCAGAATAAAGAGTTATAATAAATTCAATATTTTAACGCATATGGAGATTAAGAAACACGATAAAATAGAATATTAAGCCCAATATTAATTTCAAGGTCACAAGATAATTTTTTTGCAAAATAATTTTGTGATAATAAAGACATATAACATAGCAATAATAATTTATCATATTTTATCGTAACTGTTTTGTTCTTTATTTTAAAATAATTTATTATATTTGTAACTGAATTTTATAAGAATATCTAATATAAATAAAATATTTAAAAATATTCGTTTACTATTTAAATACTACTTAAAATATTTTCTAATATCTAAAGGAAAAGAATTAAATAGATTAATATTATCTGTGTTATCTAGAAAAAATGTTAAACCATATATAAATTATATAGTATTAAATTATAATTTAATTCGGCCTTAAAATAAAATTCAAGAACACTTTTACATTTAATGAAAATTAAATTCTGTTAAAGGTATAAATATTTAATTTTATAGAAAAACTTCATCAAAATTTAATATTAGTGAGCCAAGTTCAAGCATAAGGTTTACTAGTAGGCCTTGGTGAAATTAGGAACACGGTCGTGTTTTGTTAACAAAATACATTTGCACCTGTCATTGATTACAAATAGTTAAATTATCACTTATTGACTAGAATCAGTATTGATAGCATTTAATTCATTGGATAACATTTATTTTGAATAAAATGTTCATTCAGTTTTTTAACAATTGAAATAAGGGTTAGGTTGTCGTTTTTAAATTTAACAAATGAAGGTGTATAAATAGTTATATTGTATGAAAGTTTTAAAATAAGTCGTATTTATAAACGATTCATGTAATTATGTAATTTTATTACCTAGTTTGAATATATTACATTTTATAGAAGTATAAATATGAATTTAATAAATAAACAATACTATTTAGCATAATTATGTATTGTATGGTAATATTTATCTAAACAAAATGCAAAATATTAGTTTTGTACATAACTAAAAATTTATATCAATAATTATATTAACAAAAAATAGTAAATTATAACTGCTTTATTATTTTTTGTTCAGGATAATTATTTTTATTATTTGGTCAATGAACTGAAATATTAAATAATTACAACAAAATACTTTTATATTGTTACATATTTTTATTTTAAAAATTTTTAAATTTTATAAATACAAAATTATAAAGAATAAAGATAAAATATATTTTTTTAAGATACAAAGGGTAAAAATTAGCTCAAGTATTAACAATTAAAAAATAATTAATTTTGATGACAGAATTTCAAAGAGTGATAAAGAGAGAAATAAAAAAACGAAATCAACAATTAAATATTACAATGAGTGAGAAAAAAATTCTTGTGAATTACAATTAAAATTGTGAAGTGTTTGAAAAATTGGCGCGAAAAACAGGTTGGCCAAGATATTCACTTGTATTTGCAAAAAGAAAATAAACATCTGAATTACGCTACCTACATGGCCAAAGAACAAAAGTTAATTTTAATTGTCAGGCAATGTGAAAATACATTGGCGCACATTTAAAATAGTCAAAATTTCTACGCTAAAATAATTTCAGTAATTTTCGTTATCGGATAATCGATTTTGACAGATAATTTTTATAATTTTCGATTATCTACCCACTTATGTATACATATATACATGGTTTTTGATTTAACTTCCCATGATTATCAATAACATTTGCATACTCCATAAAAAATAAATTTTTATATTAAAATTTCATGTATTATTATTTATAATCAAATATTTTGAAGTATGTAAAATATTTAATTTAAAAGATAGATGTTTAAATATTTATAGTATAGTAATTAGTATATAGAAAATTTTCCTTTATAAATATATCTAAAATAAAACATTTCGCGTGCTGTAATCTCTATCATGTCTGAGAAATCACTATCTTTACCACGTGTCCATAAATACACAAAGATACACTTTATTTCAAATCATAAAAACATATATTTGACATTTAGTTAGTATTAATTTAAGTGAATTTTTAAAAAGAAATGAATGGTACTCACCCCAACCTTGCGCCGTTCGACCTAAGAATTTTTTTTCACTCGGATCCCAAATAGTTAATTGCAAATTTTCCCATTTTGTTTTATTATTTTGTGGCCGCATATACGGAAATTCGTAAACCCCATTCTCGCTTTCTTTGCCGGGAGTTGCACCAATTCCAGCCATATCACAATAAAATAAGTGCACTCAAAATAGAAGAGAATGAAACAAAAAAAAAGGTAGCCAACTTATAAAAAATTCTTCTACTACCGCTACTGTTACTATATACGACAACTGCACTCACAACTACGTACAACAAACGAACAAGCTAAAGTTGAGCAGAGTCGCTTCGTTGTAGTCACACGCAACGACTGAGCAACTAAAAATCGAATCAAACTTGAAACACGTTGAGTAGCTGATTGTGAGTTTGAGTTTGGAGAGTGTACGATGATCACTGCATCACAGGCTGCTCGCAGCTAGAGTTATTGTAGTTCTGTGACGTCAGTAAACTGCTCCTTATCTTTTAGTTTTAAACTTACTTTTTATTAATTTTATGTTTATTTTATCCGTTACGATATTTGGGCCCTGTTATTTCATATATTTGCACAAAAATTAACAATTATTTTATATAACTGTAAGTTCAAATAGACAAAAAAAACAGTTAATAAAATTATCTAAAATTATTTATCGCAATAAAAGGATATTACAAAATATTTCCTTTAATAAAATTCTATGAAATATTGCACAGTTTGTACTAATTTATTAAAATATAGAAAAATGCAAGGTTAAATTTTACACAAAAGTATTTCAAAAACAGGTACTTAAAATATTTTTGATAATTTTTTATTCCATTCTCTAACAGGTTTTTGGAATTACAAAATAGTGAGACATTTTAAGAGTTCAATAAAGTAAATTATAAAACTTTGTTTTTAAAATATAGCTGCATAATTTGACCTTGATATGTAACTAAAGTATTGTTGCTTTTAATATTTGTAATTACAAAGAAAAATATATGTAACTATTCTATAGTATGAAAACAAACCTTTAATTATGAATGAATAGTTAATTATTTAGTTACAACTAACAATGAGTGCTTAGAAAAATATAAACATTTGAATAACTACAAAAAACCGCCATTTTGAAATCTAAATAATTGTAGTAAAACAAATGAAATAGTAGTTACTACGTAGGTATTCTTATACAAATGTATTCATAATCTAATAAAAACCAAGTCAACAGTCGCTTAAATGACCGTGAATACTGATAAAGTTGTATTTCTGAATATTATTATATCGACATTATACAAGTATTTCTTCATTCGCTCATAATATTACTGTTAGTGGCTGACGAATCGATTTTAAAACATGTTTTCACTTTAAAAAATAAATAAAACGCATTTTTGTAGGGGTTTTTCCTTATTTTTATTTATTCTGTTCTAAATTTTTTATCTGAATGTCAAATGTATATTTATGTGTTTACAATATTTGTAATGGCGTAGAAATACATTATTTTAATTGCAAATGTCAAAATTGCAATGTTTTTACACAAACGTATTACCAACATTAAAACAATTAACGATTTAAAAATAGTGTTGCAAACTATTAAAAGTTAAAATGACCGAAGTTTTTTGTATAGACGTTAAAAAAACTATATATTAAAATTATCGAAAAAAGTACTAATTATAAAAATTTTATTATTATTCAAAACAATGATTGCTTAATTTTTTGAAAGAATTTTAACATTTATATTTTTTTTTGAGCGTCTGTATCTTAAAACCTAAATAATTTAAATGTATATTTCAAGTGTATCCTCGCCTTGAACGATTGTTTTTTTTTTTTTTTTTTATTNTATGCAAGATTTTTAAACAATGGCGGACTTTCATTTGGGGGCGGTGTTTATAAATATTTATATTTAAAATAGTGTTTTTTATTTTATTTTCAAAGGTGGTGGGAATGATTTTTTTTTTAATGTCAAGACTTTGATTTTATTATGATATAATAAATAATACTAATAATTCATGTGAGAATATTTTTTAAATTCACACCAAGTTTTATAATTAATTTTTATTACACTAAAAAATTTAACATTTAAAATTTATAGCATCAATTAATTATTAATATAATATACTCAAGATAAAGATGTTAAACATAAATATTTATATTAACTCTATTATACAACTTCGTAACATAGTAACCAAGTTTAAATTTGTTCTTTATAAAAGTAAGATGATACTTTTAAATTTATTACTTTGCCAACACGCGTAAAACATATGTGTTTTGTGTTTTTATGTGTAAATTAAAAGTATTTCGTGTTAGGAATGAATTAATATAAGGATTTATTATTGCGTCATATCAATTATATCTTGGTTTGAGATTTGAATATTATTAAATTGTTTAATTTTATATAGATTGGTAACATTGTTTTATATTTAACAGATTAGATGCATTTTTGTGTTTAATAGTTGGAAATTTTTTTTTTTTTTTACAGTTGTAACCAGGGCCGTAACTAGGCAGGGGCAACAGGGGCACTTGCCAAGGGCTCAGATCGAAGGGGGGCCAGAAAAGCCTCTCAAACAAAATTTAATTTTATTAATTTCTTAATTGATGAATTTGTGAGAAAAGAAGCAAGAAAAATACAATTTAAATAAATTTTTGATGCTTTAATTTGTTTTTTCATAAATATAAAATAAAACTAAAATTACGGATAAAAACAATTCAAAAAATAATTATTTTGTATATATTTATTAAGACTGTTACCAAACTTAAAGGAGGGTGGGAGGTCCGATTTGAAAGTCTTGCCCAGGGCCCACAAAAAGCTAGTTACGGCCCTGGTTTTTTATTTTATATTGATTGGTAACATTGTTTTTCATCCGATTTGATGAATTTTTTAATGTTAAATAGTTGGTAATATTTTTATTTTGACAGTTGCAACTTGCAAGAATATAATTTTTTATAGATTGGTAACATTGTTTTATATTTAACAGATTAGATGCATTTTTTATGTTTATTAGTTGGTAAAATTTATATTTTGACAGTTGCGCTTAAAACATAAGAAAGTTTTATAATATTTGAGTGTTATTTCAATTTGCGGTCAAATTTATATTTCGTAAATAATTACGATATGCAAAAACAGATAATATTTAAATTTAAATAATTGGTATGCATGACTTAAATTTTGAATGCAATAAATGAAGGTCCTTGCTATACATGAAAAATAATAAATAAGTATTTATCTAGAATAATAAAACCCAAATTTAATTATAAAAATTTACGTATATTTAAATATTTATATTTCTTAGAATTTCTAATTAAAAATTTCCAATAATATTAATATTAGTATGTTAAAAAAATATATTAACATTTAATAGATTATTATTAATAAATAATA
>NEEE01003955.1:77564-95841 GCA_002278615.1 Pogonus chalceus
GACTGTACGCAGACTTTTTCTACTGGAATTTTGTGACTTTTTTCTTTTTTAACTCTTTATTTCTGTTATAACGAACTTCAAATTTGTTAAATTATTTTTTCTAAACCCTTAAGATTACATAGAATACATATACAATAATTTTCTTAAAAAGATTCATTTCATTTGTTTGTTTTACCAAGGAAATACTTCTCATTACTCAGTGTACGCCAAAGAAAATGGTGTACGCAGACTTTTTCTAGTTAGGTATATTAATTTTAAAAATGCTTATTCTATAAATAAAAATTAATAATCTCATAGATTTATATATTTAAAAATAAACTGATACTAATAAAATAAATCTAAATGTAAATTTAATTAATATTTTACTGAATTAAGTTGTTTTCCGTTATTTTGCAAAAAAAAAAGATAATTAAAGATGATTCTAGTTTATTTATGTATTATAGATAAATAAAATATAATTACAAACAAATATTTCACCATATTTTTTTCCCAGAGGTATTAAAGTATAAATATATAGATTATACACTTAAAAGATAACTTATTTTTAAATTATTTATATTTTTAAACTTAAATATAGAATAATTTAAATGCATTTTTTAAAGTTTTGTTTACAAAAATAATTATTATAATAAATAAGTTTCACAATTATCAATTTTTGGAAGAATTTAAAATATTTGATATTAAGTAACTTTTTATATTGAAGCAGATTTAAAATTTAAATTTATGCTAATTAAAACTGGTTATTTTTTGTGACCAAGAACTAATCCTTAATTAAATATTAGAATTACGTCTAATATTTTGGATTAAAATTTTTAAATCAATGAAATTTAAACGTTTTTCTTATTTATTATTGCAATAAATGTAAAAATATTATCTTATTTCTATTTATAACATAAATTTTAACGATTAATCAATGGTTTATATATTATATATCGAAATTTATAGGTATATTAAAAATAACTTTTAATTATTTATATATTTTTCGGTCTAAAATATGTGCCATCTACGGTGTGAAATTAAAACCAATGGTGACGTTTTACGCGCTTGTATTTTTGACATTTCAATAACCTGTTTGACATAAAGTGACAGATGTTAGATATGTGTATTTTACTAAGAAAATGTAATTTTTTTAAATTACTGAATGAAATACAATGTTCATTTTAAATATAAAGATATATAAGATAGTAAACGTTAATTAATATCGGGTGTCAATAACTTGTATAGTAATTTACATATATAATGAATATTCAAATATTAAGAAATAGTTATTCTTTAAGATTTTAAATAAATTATTGCTAAAATATGCATACAATAAGTTATATGTAATATCGCAAGTAGTACTTTCACATATTCCACAAATGACCCATATTATGCAAATAGAAAGTTAATTATATTAGACAAGTGCTGAACATTAAAATTTGAACAAGATTTTATTCTTAAATTGATCTCAAAGTAAAGTTCCTGAATTAAAATGTATATTAGATTAAAAGCAATTTGTTTTCGTTGGTCTTTTGTTGTGCCTATTTTATTTTATACGTGTTTTTGTGGTTTAATTTGGACATTAACAGTTCCGTTAAAATCTAATATACAAATAACAAATTTAGAAAAATCTCTGAAAGAAGAGTTTGATAAATCTTTACGTGATTTACCAAATGTATATAATGATAATTTATACAATTCAAAGAATAAAATAGAAGAAAATAATATTCCTCAAGCTAAAAATGAATATTTAATTAATATTAATGACAATGAATATGAAAATAAGGACCCCAAAGAAGTTTTAGAAGATGTGTTTCATAAGTAAGATCTATTTATCTATTAATTTTATTTGAAGTAATGCTTAAAATTAATAAATTCAAGGGCTGACACAAATAAAGATAACAAATTAGATCCTAGAGAGCTTGCACGTTGGATAAATATGAAAATTATCCAACATATTTCAGCAGCTGTACGAGATAATTTCGGACTTTTCATGCAAATTGATATAAATCCAAGGAATGGGGTTGTATCTTGGGATGAATATCACGCATATTTTTTACGAAAACGTGGATTTGACAATAAATACGTTGAAAATCATGATGAAAAGCGACATAAAGGCTTACAACGATCTATTAAAGGTGTTTTAACATATGTTTGTAATTAATTTTATATTTATTTACGTGAAATTTTAGAACAAATAATGAGAGATAAAGCATCATGGATGGAAGCAGCCCGCTCTGATCCAGACAGTTTAACAGTCGATGAATTTTTAGCGTTTACACATCCAGAATCAAGTGCTGCAAATTTATTAACACTCGTAGATGAATTATATGATAGGTTTGATAGAAACGGAGATGAAATACTCACAGAAGATGAATTTGCTGTTTTACACACCGACGGTAACAAACTAACGGACAGTAGACTGTGTATAATATTTTTTTATATAATAACTGAAGTTTTAGGAGGAGAAGATGACTCCGTAGTAGTACGACAAGGAGAAAAAGAACGCAGAGAAGAATTCCGAAAAAGTGTTGATACAAACGGTGATGGTAAGGCCGATAGAAGAGAATTATTACATTACGTTGCACCACAAAGTCCTCGCCATAGTGAGCATGAAGCCGAAGCGCTTTTAGCTTTGGCGGATAGTGATAATGATCAAAGTTTATCTTTAACTGAAATTTTAGCTCACCCTGATTTATTTTTACGTTCGAAAATGGTTGATACGGCCCGTAGTTTCCATGATGAGTTTTAATATTTTATTTAAAAAATATATTCAGACTGATTTAAGTGATATTACGTTGAATGAATTGAATTTGTATCTTAATGGAAGGTTTATATAATGCCATTAATTGACGTTAAATAATTAAAATTTAAGATGATGTGTCCATAAAATTTACATTCAATAATAGTTTATAAATAGTAGATTGATAGTCAATTAACAGTTTGTTAATATTAAAAATATTTTTTATAAAATGAATTCGAGGAACATTATTGAAATTAATAATTTTAAAGTAAATATAATCCGCTAAATACAATAATATACTAACACCAAGCGAAATGATTTGTAGCAGATTATATTTTTACCGTATCTCACACACCAAGCAACTAATATAAATTACATATAATAATCGTGCATTTACTTGTAGCCACATGTATCATAATTCTTGTATTTATTATTTGACTACATTAGATTTTATTTATTGCCTTATTATTAATATTTAATTACAAAGTTTAGTATTTATTTATAGATCTAATGTGGTTAAAACTTTAATTAAAATTAATATTTCGGAATCAATCAGGGAGTCTATATCACTGACTATTATTTAATTAATAACTGAATCTTCTATTATATTACTTAAGTACAAACTATAAGATAACGTTTGCACTTATGTAACATCCTTATTTATTGAAAATATTTCTCTATTTTATAATTAACTGACTGAATATTCCAGCCATTTATATACTATTATGCCAAATATATAAAAAAATATATATGATTAAACTATTTTATTATTCATGAATGAATTTTTAAGTATTGAGAACTGAGTTATATATTAATTTTTAAATAATTCAACTTGAAAATTCTGAATGAAAAATAAAATTATATTTAAAAGAAAAATAGTATTAAATTTAGCGTTAATTTAAAATTTACCTATCTGCCTAAAAATACTGATATATATTTAGATTGTTAGTTAAATTTTTGCACATTTATACTTGTACTTTAAAAACCACTGCACTATTTTCAATTTAACACTCCTTGTTACTAGAAAACTAAACAGTATCTGCAACGCGCTGTATTATAAATCACATAATTTTATTAATTCTCAGGAATATATTACATTATTTATATTATTTATTCATTGTTATGTAATTTATTTGTTATCTTGCCATGTTACATGATATTTAACAGTTTATTTATGTACGATTTTATTTATATAATAAACATTTTATAGTTCACTATTTATGAACATTAAATATTAAATTTATAACATCTTCGTGAAATAAATTACAAAAAATATTTTTACATTAAATACAAGGTATTAAAAATGAAGTATCTAACATTTTTACATAATTACTTATTTTTATAAAATTATTAATAACTTATATATGAACAATAACAATATAAAATTTGCTCCCAATACTTTCTATCATTATTCAAGAATAAAGTTATCGTAAATGGCGCTGATGCATTGATAAAATATTATATAATCAAGCTGTTTATCACTTTAACTTCGTTCATGAATATAATACTAATATGGAATCTCAAAACATTTAAATAAATAAACATACATTTATTTCTTCTTTCGATCTGCTGAACATTTTGGACAATACCATTTTCCTTTAGGTTTTGTCGTTAAACCCACACATGCAAAATGGAACCATTCGATTGGACACTACACAAAGAACAACACATTAGAAACCCCAACATATAACAGGTTAAAACATGAAAACACAAAATACTACTGTGATATATTGAATATGGATAAAAGTTACATGTACACTTGAAATCGTTCATTTTCGTACTACACATTTTTGATAAATTTAATTCTTAATTGACAATAAAAATATTGTTTATAATGATTTGCTTATAGGTCTAAAAAACTGAAAAAAATGTTTATAGTACATTTTTAGGTTATCTTTTCAAATAATTCTAATAAAAATAACTATTTAGTTTTTACGATAAAGAAACTCCATTTCAAGTCTGAATTTTTTTAGTAGACGTGTATGATTTAGAAATAATATTGTTTCTATACATTTTGAATGTTTAGGCTAATAATAGTAGTTAATCGCTTCGTTTAATATGGATAAAAATATATCACAAATCGTGCAATTTCAAATTTAAAACAAATAGAAAATCTATTCAATTTATCAAAGTCTACGATGAAATATGTATATAACCGTTACTTTAAAGATAGAATAGAAAATTAATTAATGACTAAAGCCCCAGGAAAAATAATTTTTTTATCTGTAAATATTACACTAAAAAAAAGTTAAACTAATTCCAAAATTAAAGAAACAAGTAATTATCAAGGAAAATTACTTCATATTAAATTCTTTTTCATCATCTATTGTTTAAAATATTCTTTCAAGTCATACGAATGTTCTTACTTTGTAAATAAATTGAACTATTTTTATTTAATACTATTATTATTAAAACTCACGTTCATTAAGCCAAAAAGATTTCGTTTCGCAAATATTTTTTGCCTACCGTTCGAAAATTAATACTTTTAAGTATATCAATTTTAATCAAATCAAACTTATAATACGAAAGAAGAAATAATAATTTTAAAAAGCCGCACAAATAGAGTAATAAAAAAGATATTGTACTTACATCTGGATTATCACAACCGATCATTTCACCGTATGACACTTGATGGCACAAACAATACGTTGGTTCATTTGGATCGACTGGCATATCTAACACGTCGCTAGTATGTGCGATACCAGCTAAGCCAGGTAAAGCTATTACACCATCTACTCCTAAAATCAATAATTAAATTAAAATATGACATGACGTAACGAATTAACAATGATAAATGAATGAATTATGAATGTAATGCAATATTTTTGGAGGTTATTTCGTTTGCATTAAATTCATAACATAAATGAAAAAATGAATGATGGATGACACGAACCCTCACCTGCCCCAGTGGCTGAACCACTGCCAGCAGTACCACCCGCGTTTCCAGATGCACCAGAACCTTTCTTCTGCTTTTTTTTACTTCTACCACCTCCTGAATCTTCTTCACTGGAATTACCAGAACGTTTTTTCTTTTCACCCTTTTCTTTCATTTTTTTACGTCCTTCTAGAAACAAATAATAACTGATGAATCACAAAACACAATAAATAAATTGAAATAAATACTTTTCGTTGAATTGGATTCATCCTGATTTCGTGAGCTCAAAGCTTTATCTTGTATTTCTGATTCAAATCTAGCTAAATCTGAATCTAATCTGCGTATATGTTTATCAACTAATTCGTACGTTTGTATAGCTAATTGTACTTTATCGTCACCGTATTCCTAAAATATGAAAATTAATATTAAAAACTGTAATGCATATGACAATTAAAATAATTGATTACCTTTGCTTTGTTGAATAAACTTTGTATTTTATTCAATTGTTCTTTTTTATCTTCCGAAGTAAGTGTTTTTAAATTTCGTAAATACTCATCCGCAAGTTGATCGATATTTTTCATTAATGTTTGAGCTCTAGCATCTAAATCCCTCATAAGAGTAAAATTACGTTGTAATTCAATAGGAAGATGTTCTAAGCCTAAAATTTTATTTTTAGTTGAGGTTATTTCAATTAAACTTTTGATTTTTGCATTGAAACAAAATACTAACTGTCTAAATAATGTTCCAAATATAATGCTGTCATTTTTTAATAAAAATAAAAGATTAAAAAATAAAATAAGCGTCAGTTTTATTTGTTTCTAAAGAATTTCACTTGACACAATTTTTAGCGCAAATAATCAAGTAAACAGCTAAGGATGCGTTCTTTCTTTCCGTTCATTGAACTTTACAATATCATCATCTATTATTATTCTCAACTAAGAACTAGGAGTATATCTATTCAAATAAATGTTTAACTTAACGAAAACTATTATTGAAATTCTAAACACAATGAACATATAAAATTTACATTTTTAGTCTAAAATTGTTTTCTGAACGGATTATTATTTAGCGGAATTTTTAAAATGAATATGAAATAAAATATTTTATAGAAATAATGTTTGAAAAATCATAAAGTTAATATAAGTTTCATATGATTATATGTTATTATGTAAATATACTTACCCTGAAGATTAGAAAACGATATATAAGGTAATAGTAAATACTTAAAGACATCGTTTTTGCTACGTAGACATTTCGAAGAATATCCCCTCTTTAAAATCTAAAGATGATGCACCTTTCAGGTGAAAGTTAGATTTCATTACCGGTCTTTAATGTTATGGTCAAACAAATCTAATTCATTGTTCCTTTATTTTTCAATTATATTTAAAAAAATAAAATGATTGGTTCACATTTTATAGATTTCTTTACTTCTAAAGTAGTTGTAGTGATTTCTTTTTTTCTTCTTGGTGTTGTTAAGTGCCATGGTGAGTTAATTTTAAAATAAAATTTTTATATTTATCAAGTTTAGTAGGTCATTATCATTAAATTTTGAAAGGTTACATCATGCATTAAATAAGAATTTAAATTAGCATATTTAAGAGTTTGCAGATATTTTAAAATAATAAAAAAGAATATTTTTAATTTTCTCAAAACAGGTCATTTCAAACGGTATTTTTTCTATTCTTTTGAACCGTTGTAGTGATTTCAATGAGCGTACAAGATACAGTTAACTATTATATATTTTATATGCTTTAAAACAATTAATTTAACAATGTATATAGTACATATAATATAATTAATTATTTCTTTACATATTTTACAAAATTTTAATTGATGTATAATTAAAAAACTAATGCGCTAATATTTTAATATATAAAATATTTTTAAAGTTTCTTATAAACATTGTATTGTCTAATTTTTTATCAAAGTACAAAATAAAATGTATTCTTTTATTTACTTAACTTTCGAATATAACATTTTATTTAATGACAAAAAATAATTTAATAAAAATTATATTTTAGATGTTTGGGAACAAGATTTAAGCAAAGATATGCAAATAGGTTTAGCTGATGGCGGTTACGAAAAAGTGCGGTTAAAATGCGGAGCAAATTCAATGCAAGTTGACTTAGTAACAGAAGATGATTTCACAGGTGTGATTTACACTAGAGGTAGTTTTCACAAAAAACAAGCACCATGTTTTCTTGATCCTGGTGAAAAGGGCGGACGTTCATTTTCTATGAAATTTCCTTTAGATAAATGTCAAACACTTAATGTAAATAATAAAACAATTATTAATAAATAATAGAAAGTCGGATATGTAATATTTATTTTACAGGAAGACGGTGTTTACTCTAATGTACTTGTAGTACAATATGATAAAGATTTAATAATGCCTGGTGATGCTGCTTTTAATCTAGAGTGTGATTTTAGTCAACCACGCGATGTAACAGTCAGCGCTAATTTGAATGGAAAAAAGTAATTATTAATTACTTTTATTTTTTTTATATGAACGATTACAATAATTTTTAATTTCAGAAAAGTAACAGCTTCAAGAATATCTTTAGCTAGCGCTGACCCAGGTGCAGCAAATATAGAACGCTATAAGCGTTCAACAATTGAAAGTCATAATGAAACAGTTGAATTAACACCAGATGATGTCAGAAAAATTAACTTATTACGTAAGGACGAATTATAAATAGTTAAAATAAAAATATTGTATTAAAAAAATGTATATAAATATGATTTGATAATAGAATTTTATAAATAAATGTTTAATGAAAATATTGTAATTCATTTATGTTTATTACAGGTTGAACTATTTAAATAAAATGCCGATCAACTTGCCGTTTAAATCATAAACAGGAAAATGAAGTTTTTTTTATTTTATAAATATATTATTTTACTAATAAAGTCCATACACATTGTATTTTTAGTAGAAAATTACCTTTAGAAATTAATATGTATTTCAACATTGCCTAGAACGGAGATAATATTTATACCTAATATATAATACACTATCCAATAAAATAATTCTTATAATACGCAAAATTACGTTCAATAAATTTTATATTTAAAAAAATATATCAGTGACATGCAATCAGGATCAGCTATTTGCTATTTAATTAAATAAATAGAAAATTAATTTTTATTTAAACTCCTTGTATATAATTACGATAGAATAATTTATTTAAAAAAATAACATTCCGTGAAAATGAAACAAAAATTAAAAAAATGTAATATTAATTATAATAAATAATTAAAAAATAATTCAGTCTTAATAAATCTTGATATGATTAATAACTAATCATGACTGCAATATGTTAAACACATGTGTAAAATTTTCTAAGAATAATAAAAATTAAAATTAACATGAGTTGACTTATATTTCATAATAAATAAAAGTAATCATGATTAAAGTACAACTTGAAAACTTAATAATGTAAGCATAGTACGTTTAAGTCTCATTGATATAAAATGAAATTTAAACTATTTAATATTGCTTTATCATTGAGTAATAACAATTTATAATTGTAGGATCTATAAATTAAATTTCTTATTTGTAACTTTAATAATGTCATATAATTAAGCCTGAATTGTTCCATATTTAAAATATGTTGTGAAAAATTATTTTGTAGACTTATCCTGAGAAGCTGGTGCTTTGTTTGTAAGTTGCACAGACTGTTTCTTCATTTTAACCTAAATTTATAACAAAATAAATGAAACAATTGTAAATTACACAATACTTGTGTATATTTCGATTTTGTGTTTTTTTTTGTTTAAAAAAGAAAGAAAATATATTTTTTTGATATTAAACTGCCATAATATATTAAGCAAATAAAAAACATAAAAGAAAGAGATAGAAAACAATATGGCGATATAATGTACGCATGTACAGTTCATAAATAGATAATAAATGAAACAATTGTAAATTAAACAATACTTGTTTTTGTTTCGATTCTGTTATTTTTATATAAAAAAAAGAAAGAAAATATATTTATATTTAATATTAAACTGCCATAACATATTAAACAAAAAATAGTATAAAAGAAAGAGATAGAAAACAATATGGCGATAAATTGCACGCATGTGCAGTTCATACAAAGATGCATTTATTTTTCTCTTTATATTAAGGTTGAAAATTTAATTAAAAACAATGAGCTTAGAAATAACAGTTTCAAATGTCGGTTATTTCGAAATTAAATTACAAATGAATCATTTTATGGTAGTTTTAATGTTTTTTCCAAAATAATAAAACAATATACTTAAATATTTAATTTAACGATAATCAGTAAAACAGAAGAAAATATAAACAATAAACATTATAAATGATAGTACACTTCTTACAATGAATGGTGAATAATAATAATAAAAAAACTGATATACATATATCAAATGTAAATGAAAATAAAACAAAAAAACAAATATAAATAGTAGTCGTTGTTTACTGATTATTCATTGTTTTCTATAAATAATAATCAAAAAACATTATTATGTCTTTTATGCACGAGCCAAACTCACTTAGTTGTTGTGATCATTTGGATGATTTTACATTTTTTTTATATTTAAACACAAGGTTATTTATTGGCTCAAAGTAATTTCCGTAGAATTATGAGAATTAATTATTAAGCACTCAAAAAATGGCAAATCATTGAGTAAAATATTAAAAATAAAAGGGAGAATTTAAAGTCATCAATAATAATAATAATAATAATAATAAAAAAAATAATAATAACAATAATAATAAAACTAACTGAGCGTGTTTTGTTTGCGTAGAAATATTTCAATTGTTTCTTCTGTGTGTTGATTAGTTTTAAGAAATAATATACCTATTAATTGTATTCAATAAAATTAACAAAATAAAATTTGGTTCATTTTTCTATAATTTTTTATTAGGGTAATAAGTAAAGAAAATGTTAAATTATGTTTTTATATAATAATACGGTGAATAATTAAAGCAGAATATATATATATTTTTTTTAATTTTAAATGTAGTGTAAATGTGTAAATAAATATAAAATAATTACTTACAATTTAGAATTTCAATGATTTTGCAAATAAAGCTGCAGTGGCTTGCGTTTTATCTCCATTGAATCGTCGCAGTTCTGAAATGACTTGTTCCCGAGAAAATCCTAATGTAATTAGCTCTTTGACATCAGATTCTGTGAATTTATCACCAGGAAGAACATTCTGCGCTGGATCCGGCGGAATTTGTCTACTTGTAGTTGTTGATGTACTTGAACTACCTGTGTTGTGAAGTTAGTAACAAACTTAACTACTGCAGAATACCTTGTCAACTTAAAGAAGTGAAATCAGTCCATTTGGTGATTTCCATGATAAAATTTTAAATGAAATAAATAATTTACTATTTATGAATTTGAGTATAAATTTAATTTTCCATTTCAAAAATTTTCAGTGATATCTTGGGCGCTTGATTTTGTTAGTATCTTTTTTGTCTACAAAATATAATCATTATGCAGACTACTGCACTACATGGTTAGTTAGTTTAGGTGTATAGTTTAGCAAAGGATTTACATCCCATAACCACTGGCTTTTATGTTAGTAGAATCAAGCTATTATTATTTATCTATATTTATTAAATGTTAGTACACTTTGCTACACTATAAAGTGCAATTTTATAATAACACATACCAGAGCCTTCTGTTTTGCTATTTTGTATTGCACGCTGTAAGTCGCGTTCTTCAGCTTGACGGGCGGATTGATTCATTATTTCTTCTTCGGAAAACGATGATAACCGTGCGCATTCTGGTAAATCTTGTTCAGCTAAAAATGCTGTCTCAGAACCTGTTGTTCCTATTCTCAAGACATTTGCGTGCAAATCTATTGAACACTGAAATTAAATCACACATTAAAAACATGTTAAATAAAATAAAGGCTGATCTATCGAATCGAGACAACCTCAATACAAAAATTCCTATTAAGAGTGCTTTGAATGGATTTTGAACTTAAAAACGAGTGGTTCTCAAATAGTATAATGTTAAGAGGAAATTAGATAAGGGTAAGGTTGGTAAGGAAAAAGGTAGGTATGGGGAGGTTATGTATATATATATATATATATATATATATATATATATATANTCACCTAATTTCTAGTCATATTTATCAGAAAAATATAATAAAACATCCACCTTTTGAGTGCCACTTCGCACCTGTCAATCACATAAGGCTGTCTTTAAACGATAGATTTACCAAAATAAATAAATTTATTACCTGATGACGCTTAAGCATGTCTAAACCAAGTAACATATCCATTGGTTGTTCTTCCAGTACTGAAAAACTAGTCGTTAAATAATCATTCTCAATTTGAATCTGTACCATGTGTATTCTTCCAATAATTTTTTGAACACCAACTCCTTTTGCAATTCCAGCCCATCTGGTATCAACTAAACGCATTATATTACATCTCTCGGCACATGCTACAGACATAATTGTTGTCTGGGCTCCAGAATCGATAAAAGCTTTAACTGGCACTCCGTTAACATGACAATTTATATACAACATAACAACAGTTCCAAATGTTTCTGGATTATACTCCATCGCGGCTTCCATGTTTGCTTCAATATTTTTTTGTCTGATTTCTTCAGCGATTAAACGCTGGGCTTCTGTATCAAATGGATCAGCGTTCATCATTCTAATTCTTTGTTTCTCACGTTCTGCTCGAGCTGAGACTTGTTCACGGAGTACAGATGAAAATGTTTCTATATGAACAAAACAATATAAATTAAGTTTTAACACGTTTAGAATGAATTTATGTAATAAATTAAATACTAACCTATGCTTCCGCTGAGAAGTGCATCAGCTAATCGTGGATTATTTTGTTTGAGTAACGCTAACTGATCTGGATTCGCTAGGAACATGTCTCGTATCATAACAGGATCATCATTGGTCGTGGCAGATGAAAGCGAATTTTGAGATTGTAAAGTAACCGACGAAGATGATGATGATGCTTCCGATCCAGGCACTTGAATACCGCTGAAGTCTAAAGTTGGTATAGCTTTAAAAATAGTTTTTTTTATTAGATTATTTCTAATGATCATCTATGCGGGAAGTTACTTCGGGTAACTTACCAATTCGTGGAACGTTTTGCATATTGAAATAATAAAAATTCAAGTTTAGATATTATATATTACACATTACAAAAGATAATAAATGTAACTAGAATAAATTTGAAATGATAAAATATGCATAACTAAAATGATTTTGAGGAAATATAAGCCGGTAAATATAAGAATTAAGATATCATGTTACTGTGAAATACTACCCATGCTTTTATAAGATAAACATAAATTATGATAAGTTATGGAGCGTTCTCATCAAACAAAAAAAAAAAAGTTTATGTTTCAACAAAAATATTTACAATTGTTTTGATAAGTAAACTATATAATACAATCATTTGACATTTCAAGGTGATGTTTATTGACATCAATATATTTTTATAACAAAGGTGAATGATTCTATATTTGAAAAATAAATAAATATGTAGGCAGGATCTATTTATAGGTAATAATGATATGCAAATTTTGAAGAACAATGAATTAACAATCATTATCTCTAACCTTGTTCTAAGCCACCAGAACCAGACTGCAGCATGTGTTGTAAAATTACAGCATCCCCATCTTGAATTCCGTAATCTTTTAGAGATTTTTTATCATCCATTAAGGGCCTGCCATTGAATGCAATAACAATTTCAGGTGCAGGAAAACCAGATTCAACTTCACAAAACGCTTTGAAATTTTCTAATTCTAAATCTTCAGACACATCAAGAACGAAAATGTAATCGGATAGTGTTGTTACTGTTACTTTCATTTTGCATTAAGTTTTTCACTGAAACTAAAGAATAAATAAACACACTTATGATGATTTTGTATTAACTCACGTTCTAACCTGAAACGTCAAACAACAAATGATGTAGAATGCAGCGACCTCAGTGGATACTATCTAAAATACAATTTATTACCAACATTATAAAAAATAAAACAAATTCTGGAATTTTCTTGTTTATATAACAAATTTAATTTTTTAAATATACAATGAATAAAGAAAAATTTTCGATCTTAATTATTATGAATTAATTTATAATTATACAATAATATAATTAATAATGCGGTGTACAAAAAATAGTTTCTTAATTATAAAAAATGCTTCATCTCATGTTCCAATTCTTTCAATTTCATCGCAATCATCTGTATTTAGCGGATGTATCTTTTTTCCGAAATGCGCTTCAATGGATTTACAAATTTCCATTGATTCATCTGAATCAATTAAATTTATAGCGATTCCAGATTTTCCAAAACGACCAGTTCGTCCGATTCTATGCAAATAGGTTTCACAATCTGCTCTTCCATTTACATCAATTGGAAGGTCGAAGTTTACAACAATAGTAACTTGTTCGACATCGATTCCTGGAATTAATGTTTATTTTTTAAATAATGGAATGTATTGATTTAAGTATTTTTAACTGACCTCGTGATAATACATTGGTTGTTATAAGAACCTTTTCTTGCGAAGCACGGAAACGATCTAGTACGGATATGCGTTGTTCAACTGTTAATTCTCCCGTTAACAAAGCAACTGCATGGCCATCTGTGCTCATTTTTTCCGCTAACCAATTCGCTTTACGCCTTGTCTATAAAATAAACAGATTTAATAATTTTATGTTCATAAACATAACAAAAAACTTACATGACAGAAAATAATACATTGACCAACTCCTAATACACCATAAATATTCGTAACTGCCATATATTTTTCATGCTGATTCGCGCATCTGACGAAATATTGTTTTATATTATCAAGACTTTCTTGTTCTCGTTTTAATCTAATTATTAAAGGATTAGGAACGATAACTTCAGCAAATTCCATAACATCATTGTCATAAGTAGCAGAGAAAAACATCATTTGACATTTTCGACTTAAGCATCTAATAAAAAATAATTATTAATAAAAACTATTTTAATTTAATTAAGATAAAAATTATACTTATGAATTCTAATGCATTGATCTTGGTGTCCTTGAGTAGCAATCATAACATCAGCTTCATCCAAAACAAAAACTGCGATTTTTGATAAATCAAAAACTTTATATTTAACTCCCCAATCAAGTACTTTGCCAGGCGTTCCGATAATAATATGATCAACTAATTTCGTATTTTTCGGAACTAAAATATGTTATATAAAAACATTATTTTGTTTGTATTTATTAAAAATTTTACCTTCTTCGCCTCGGACCGCAAATTTTAATAATATCTCCGGACAAAATTGAGCCATTTTGGCGGCAACTTCGCCCGTTTGTATAGCTAATTCGTACGTCGGTGATAAACATAACACTTGCGGGTAATTTTTCGTTGGATCAACTCTACTTAGCATTGCAAGAACAAAGGCCGCAGTTTTACCGGTACCAGACTGTGATTGCGCAATTAAATTTTGAGGTGGATTTGCTAATAATGTAGGTAATGCAGTTTCTTGAATTTTTGAAGGTGCATTGAAACCCATAGCATAAACACCTTTTAATAAATTTGGTTTCCTGTTGAAATAGAAAATGTAAAAAAAGTAAGGTTATAAACATTTCAACAAAACATACAATGACAATGCTTCGAATGATTTAACGGAATATAATGGCGAATTTGGATCTTTTCGTTGGATTTCGATATCATTTTTACTTTCTACTAAACCTTTACGAATAATTTTTTGAAGTAAACTAGCTTCCGCGGGACTAAATTGTTCGGGAGCGTCTTCTTCAGTTTTTTCATCTTTGTTTTTTCCTATATTTATTCCAGAAACCTAAATATTAAACGGAAATGATTTAGTATAATTACTAATTTATAACTGACTTACTTTTTTCGTTAATAAATTTTCCTGTTCTTCCACATATTTTGCCCAATCTACTTTCTGAGACATAATGCTAAAATACTAATATAAATCTGTCAATATTATACTAAATATTTACCTAATTAATAGGTATAATTACCTTATAATTATTTAATAAATAGCATAACCATGCAAAATGAATCAAATGAAATATTTTTCTCGTTTTCGACAAAATACGATAATTCTCAGGTTGCCAACAAAAAAGTTAATACATTTGGCGGGTAAATTAAAATACCTTTCTTTTTATTACAATTAAATTACTAACAAGAATTCAGAAATCCATAATTGAACAAAATGACATTAAATGTCACGAATAAAAAAATAAAATCACATATCAATTGTGTATTATTGAATTTAAAATATTATCATACTGTATATATTTACATATTCATTTTTTCCAAAATAAAACTAAATTTTATGCAATTATATTATTTTATAATAAGAAATTGAACTAATTCAGTAATTTTTTGTTGTAAAATGTGTAAAATTTGAGATTTCTAGATGAAAAAAAAAACTTTTTGGTTGAAATTATAAATATAAAATTGAATCCTGAATCAATGTCAAATTATCAGAAAATAGTACCTTTTAATCACGACAAAAAACGATTCTAAGGGATTAATTATATGCAATTTTTAAATAATATTGGTATCACTTATTTGGATAGCACTTATTTGAATAATTTGGCCATTTTTGTTTGAAATTATGAGTTATATTGGCAACATTACTTTAGATAGCATCTTAGATTATAGACGTAAATGATATGCATAAGAATTGCACTTTTAATTTATTTAAATAAAATTCTATTAATAAAACAAACGAATATACACAAGTGAAATAATTCAAATAAATGTATTTTGTAATTGTTTTTATTATAAAATAATTTAAAAATATATTTTATTAATACATACAATTTAAAGACATATATAGATGGAAAAAAAATAATAAAATAAACCAAATTTAAATACAATACATATAGATTTGTTTCCATGTCAATTGTGACGATCATATTTAAACGAACCGAAATGGCTAATATTAGTATGTGTATGGTGACTTCTAGTTTTTGATCTACAATGATCACTTTCAGCTCGACAAGATCTTCGACATATTGGCTTCATTGAACACATACAGCCTCCTTTAGCGGTAGAACCAGAGAATGAACGAACGATTCTTTTTATTCCACTAATTGTTCTATGTTTTACATGTTGTGCAAAAGCTGCTGGTCCACCACATCTAAAATAAATACATAATAAACATTTATTTAATAATTAAAAACAATAAATTTATTATATAATAATAATAAAATCTTACTTTAATACTGAAAAATCTATAGCTCTCGTTCCATGCATAATAATACCGCAAAAGAATAGAGCAATTGCGCAACTCACTACTTCAGGAAAATTTTTATTTAATAATACATCGGTTATTCGACAAACTATAGCACAGGCAAAATTATTTCGTGGAGCATATCTTCGCAATAGTACAACACTTTTTGAAATTAAACATTGTGCAAAATTTTCTAAGGGATACCAAAAATCACATTGCCATGTTTCAAATAAATATTTTCCAAGAATAACCTGAAATATTTATCATCACTTATTATTAAATTATTTTTGTATATTTTCCGGAAAAATTGGAGTTTATAATGTGGAGATAAAAATAAGATTTAAATACTTTTCTGGTTAGTTATTTATTATATTGGAAACGAAAAGAAAATTTTAATTATAAATTTAATACAGATTTAGTTTAGAATTTTCAATTAGCATTTTGAAAATATTATTATACAAACATTTTAGTCATCATTATATTTATACTTAATATTATTTAATTTAACCCGAAATAATAAAAAGAAAGATAGCACCAACACTGTAGTCATCAAAATAATGTAAGTATGATCTTTTTTTTAGTACTAAAAGTTTGTTAAACTTAACAATTCTATGTTAGCTGTAGAATGTACCAGATTATGACCTTTTTTATTTGGTTATTTTGATGCCGACAGGTAGTAAAATTTGACCTATTTATTTAAGTGCCAACAAGTACTAAAATGTAACCTTTTTTATTTGTTTATTATGATGCTGGCAGGTAGTTGAATTTGACCTATTTATTTTAGCGCCAGTAGATACCAGAATGAGACCTTTTTTATTTGTTTATTTTGGTTGCGACTGGTATTCAAATTTGATCTATTTATTTAAGCGCCAACAGGTACTAGAATGCGACTTTTTTTATTTGTTTATTATTTTATTCGGCGGTTAGTGAAATTTGATTTATATCTTTTTGCGACAGCAGGTGTCTGAATTTGATTGATCTATTTAGTTTATTCTTTTGTCGGAATGAGGTGGAATTCGATCTATTTATTTTAGTACCAGCAAGTAGCAGAATTTGATATATTTATTTCAGGCGCAAAGATATCATTTGACCTCTTTATTTTAACAGCAGTAGGAAATATACTTTGTTATACTTTAAAGTTTTAAATTTCTAACTACTAGTTTCGAGTTTTTCTTTAACTTAGAAGTTTTATTATTCAAAAATAAAATAATTATGAAAAAATATTTTATTTTCTATTTTTTTAAATGCCTCTGCGTTGCTATTTATTAACAAAATCACATATAATAAGAAGAAATCATCTATGTTTTACTCTATTTTGAGTAAATTAAAAGAGTTCCGATATTTGCAAAATAATAGGTCCAAAAATTATTATGACATTTTGACAGTTTTCTGCTGTTTTCTCAGATAAATAATTACTTTACAAATTTTTTACTGTGAGGACATTTTTAAATTAATATATATATATATATATAT
>NEEE01003955.1:96749-115422 GCA_002278615.1 Pogonus chalceus
TATATATTAAAATGAATTCAAAAACTATTTTTAAATAAAATTTGTAAACCGTAATAATACATAACAAAGGTTATTAAAGGAGACAACAATTTTTTGACTTTTATTAGAATTAAGAATGTAAAATAAACTAATATTTTAGCTAAAAAAGTAGGCGTATCAGTAAAATATTTTATTATTGAGGATAATTATTAAATTTTATATTTTGCTTGAAATTCTGTTTCTAAATTACATACATATGTATGTATTTATGTATTTATTACCTCTACTAAAGTGCGTCCAATCCAATGCGTCCGTCTATAAGATTTTGGATATAATTTCATATCAATTAAAAGAAAGTATGAAGCCAAATCAAATAAATATTTTCCCGTTTGTGATGGCCATTGTGCTTGTTGTACTTTTCCCATGCTTCTGAATATAAAGATTCCACAACAATTTACAATTAAAGCCAAAATGATGGAGGCCGAATGGGCCATTTTTAAAACGTCACTATTGCACCATCGGAAACAAAACACTTTTCTGAAATACACAAACGCGTTGTGCTTACTAGATTATTTGCATTGCAAAATATAATGAAATTGTTTTTTTTTTTTTTCGTTGTTGTAATAATAATTATTATTATTTATATAAATTATAATTTATATATTATTGTAGTTTATAAATCGTTAAAGCGGAAAAAATATGAAAATGGAGCAATATAACCATTAATTTTATTTTAATTAAAAATTCTTTTATTAGCTACCTAGATTTCTTCAAAAAAATGTTACAATGAAATATATTTTAGTAATTTCATAGTCACCATGAAAAAAAACTTTCTTATCATGAAATTTATTTATATTTTTATTTTTCAAAGGTGAATCTAGAAATTTATTTTTTAAAAGTGTTAATCAAAGAAAAGTATTTATTTTGAAGAGAAAATCTAAAATTTATTTAGTTCTTAATATTATTTTGATAATTTTGATTTCTGAAGATTTTAAATTTCTAAAATTTAACAATAAAGATCGGTCCCGAAAAATAATAAATAAATCCATAAAACGGTTCAAAGCAAGAAAGTTTTAAAACTGTTTGCAATAACTAATTATACAAAAGTAAAAATCTTAGAATTTATTCAGATAGTTAAATTGTTAATGTAGATTAATTTAAAAAAATATATTTGTAATTTAAATTAAAAGTGATAAAGACCGGTTAAGATATTAATTGAAAAATCAACAAAAATGATCAGATTTAGAAAATAAAATCAACTTAAATCGTTTAAAAACTAGATAAAAAATGGTTAAAACGGTAAAAATTAATAGAGGACTTATTTAAAAGAAATTAAAGATTTGTTCCAAATCAATAAATTCTAGTAAAATTTGAAAAATTTGCTAAAGATTGTTTGAAAAGTCCATAAAGACCAGTCAGGTTGTTTTGAAACAGATATACATACATACATATATCAAGTAAAAAAAAAAGATTTAAAATAATTGATACCAATGTTCTAAACTGCCTAAAAATATTGGCAAAAGACTAGTTATTAACAACTAGAGGCCAGTTAAAATCCTGTTTTTACAAATTTATATATTTTATTTTTAATTAAATACAATAATAAATAAAAACCAAGTTTTTTATTATTGTAGAAACTAAAACAAAAGAACTTTGTAAGTCATTACACTTAAAAATAATATATAAAAGCAAATGAAATTTATTTACAAAGAATTTTGTATTAATTTTCATAGATTTATTTAATAGAATGTATTGTAATGACAGCTTTATATTTTTTGTAATGATTTAGAATAATTGAAATTGTTTGAAACAGAAACTTAATATAATTCTTTAAATTTGTTGGCCTACTGAAATGTATAGCATGAAAATAAATATGTATTACATTTTCTCATTTCCAATTCAGCAGGCCATGATAACAAGGCAACAAAAGACGTTAGAAAATCCCAATCGTATAATTTTTCCGATTCGTCAGTATAAATCTCAGAATGAGGAAAGAGAGCTTAAAGTTTCCCTAGAGCTTTTAGTTAGCCTACTTTTCCATAGTGATACTTGTTGCACGTTCCACCGGAACCAGTAATGATGGAAAAGGGATACAGAGGAAAAGGCAGCAGCACTCTGTAACCAAGGTAACGGCAGATACAATGGAATTGGAAGACTTGAAGACCTAACGTAAAGCGATGAAGTGGAGTTGAACCGTTTTATTAAATCGCCACACTTTATTTTATTTTATTATTCTTTTTACTCTTTCATCAATAAAAATCATTTTCAAGTGACTAACTTTTCAACTTGTACTAGCTGTTGACTTTTAACTTTTAAGTAATAATTAAGAATTTTATTTTGTGTAAAATAAAATAATACAGAATTATATTATATTGATACAGTTAAAAAACTTTTACAAAAATTTCGCTATGTCAAATATTTGGTTTTGCTTTCTGTAACTAAAAATTGTTGATAATTTATTTTCTTTAATTACTTTCTAAAAACTTAAGTACAATACATGAAGCAAATAAGTTTAAATTTTAAGGGGGGACCTCATCCTAGCAGCTCTAAAAAACAGCGATATTAAGGAATTTTTTAAAGTGTTAAATAACAATCGAATCATTTGGATTTTTTTACTATATTATTGCACGAATTTTAATTATTATTACAAAATTTTTTGAAGTAAAAATATTTATATTTGGGGCCGTGATAGCCTTCGGCGTCAGACACCTCCATGGATGCCACTCACGATCAGTACTTAAACAAGGTGGGACAAACTCGTTTCGATTTCCTGAAAAATCAAAAATTTACAAAAATGGCGGAAGTTTAAAAAAAATATTTTTTTTTCGTGTGAAAAATATGCTATATATTTGTTTTTCAAACATTGAAAAATTAAAATATCAAAAAATCCTAAGCTTCACGGTAGAAAAACAATTTTACACATTGCCGATAAAGATTTAAGTGATTTCATTGAATGGTTCCCGAGAAAAAGTGGTACCCAGTTTTAAAAATGTGGTTTAGAGAAAAACGCGTTTAAAGTTTTTGGTACTGTAGTTAACGTATTGTACGATCTCCACAATTCCTTTTGTATCTTTGTAATCACTTCGAATATCAATAAACTCTGTTAGAGAGTTATTCTAGACAGTATAAGGAATAGATATATGCACGAAACAAAAAAATGCTCCATTTATTTTCATATACTGTCCGCTTATAAAGGTTTCAATAACCAGATGTCTGGGTGCACTGTAATCACAACAGTTCCTCACTTAAACAGCCCTATTTCTATATATGAATATATAAATTGTCAAAATGCCAGTGTTATCAATTATAGCACAAAAAAAAATACTATAAATATATACAAATATAAATATAGTCAACACAGAATACAGTTAAAATTTAATACAAATAAACAGAAAATATCTAAAACAGCATCTCAACGTATTGATTAATAATAATAAGATAAAAAACTAATTAGAATAATAAGAAATGGAATTTCCTGTATATTTAAAATAAGCATATTTCATTTACTTCTTAAAAAATACGTCAAAGTATGAAAAGTATTACAAAAATATTACTACTATGTAAATTCGGAATTATTATTTATTTTGGAAAAACCAGAATTGTTTTAATTTCTTCTTAATAGAAATATATTATATTAATTTTTCTCTATTAAATTTATTTTTATTTTGTTTTATATTTAAATTTTTTATTATTTTTTGCTGTTAAAATCGTTTATAAACAAAGTAATCGCAAAGTTTTAATTAATATTTTTATGAACATGCTATAAAATTTATTAAAATAATAAGAAATCAAATCTGTATTTTGTACTTTTGCTTGTTGTGAATAAAATATTTTGTTTATTATTAATATAAATAAAAAGACAACAATTATAATTATAAATTTTTCGGAATCGCCGTGCAAAATCCAATGACGTCATTGTTATAACCACAAGTTACTACAAGTCCATTCACTTCTGCGTTTAACAAATAAAAAACTTAAACTAATTGTGGTTATGGTAATGTATTTCAACATTTTTTAGAATAAATTTAATATTGGAGATTCCCTGAGTATATGGACCCGTAACGGGGGTTAAGGGGAATGATCGATTTCCCGGTGGTAGACCGTGGACCCCACTTCTGCAACGGTGTCAGACCATGAGTAACTGATTTAAAGTGCGCTGATTCGGACGCGGGTTCAGAAGTTTCTTGAGAACGGTGAAATAACTTGAAGGTGTTTTGTGATTTTGTAGTTTCTTGTAGATTTCGGTAGGTATTTTTAGTGATATTTACCCGTGATTATAATTTATTTTAATTGTGTTGACAATCAAGTGTGCTGTGTTATTTGTTTCAATTTTTTTGTTTTATTTCTAAATTTATAATTAGAGAAAGGTATATTTTTAAATGAATAAAAATTATATTTAATTAGTATGTTTTTGTTTGTCATGGATTTTAATTATTAATATTATTTTTATTTATTAATTTCAAATACAATTACATGAAATTATGTTAGTTATATATGATTATAGTCAATTTTAATAATTAAAATATTTTTAATGCTTTCTGGAAGGTAAAAATGTAAGTAAATCTGATAATAAAATACATATTTAAATAAATCAACTATTTTTCTAAATAAAATTATATTAAATATATTTTTTTAAATAATCTTACACAACTGATAACAAAAAACTAATCTGGTGATTAAAGAAACAAAATTAAATATCGAAATATTTCATACAATTACGAAAAGAGATTTTTTTCAATAAATATAAAAATTCATGTTGCAAAATATTCGTGAAAGCGTAATTATTATGAACGACCTGTTGCAATCTTGTAGAATGTATTTATACTTATAAGTTTCTATAACAAATGTTTTCAAAACTATATTTGTAATAACTTCCAGGCCAGCATTTGAAATGGAAGCAAATCAGTTTAAGGATATGGCCAAAGAAATGGTCGATTATATCGCTGGATATTTAGAAAATATTCGGGATAGGTTAGTATTTTTTTTATTTAATTTAAAATTATTTCGTAAAAAGATATAATGATTATAAAAAAATAGTATAAAATCATTGGCACTCTTAAAACTAAGTCGATTTTATTATTCATGTAAATTGTTTTTTTATTATCAACTATAAATTCTTACATAAATTATAAAAAATTATTTATATATTCATACAAATGATTTTTTATAGTTTTGTTGTATATTCCGAATCTATTTTAAAATATTATAAATAATTATATTAAACAAATGGTTTAATAATAATTCTTCGCTACGCCACTGTGTATTTATTATTTAATAAATTTATATGCTTTTTTTGACTAGTTAACAGTATTAAGTAAGTGTAAAGTTTATCTTTAAATATAAAAAAATATATAAATTTAANGTTTTTTAACTGTAGTTATAATTTTTAAGATGTTTCGCTTTAATTTTTTGATCATTAAAGTTTTTATAATAATATTATTATAGATATGTTAATTAATTTTATGTATCTTTTAATTAAAAATAAAAAGGAAAAGTCATATTTCAATGAACAATGGAAATATTTTAATTTACTATAAAAAGTAATTATTCTTTTTAACGTAAGTTATACTATAAGGCAGATAATTATAATTAAATACTTAATAAAAGTTATTATATCTTAAAATATACAAATTGTATAATTATATTCCTTTTTATGTTTAAATTTATTTAAGATAAACTTCACACTATAATTTTCTTTCCTATTATGTAAGTGAAGAATAAAATTATTATATAATATATTAACAATTAGTTTTGTGAAAATTATAGTATTCATCATTTTTTAAAGTAATATTTCGAGATAATGTGTTTTTTTCGTCAAGAAAGAAAACGTAATCGTTAATTTAACTAAAGTATCTTTATTATTTATGAAAAAGCCTTTAATTTAATGAAAAATACTTTAAATCCTTCGAAATATAAATGATTTTACGAATTAAACTGATTAATTTTTCAAATAACTGTAGATTTTTCCAAATAATGATTATAACATAATATCAGTTTCAAAGTAAGTAAATATAATTTTTGTAACAAAGGTTTAAATAAGTTTATGAGCTAAAACGACGTCTAGCTATTTAAATTTGAATTAAATTGCAATTTTCTTAAACTAAATAAAATACTTTATTTGCAATATCAAGTTATAACTATTTTAATACAAAATTATTGAGTTTTATATAAAATGTAATTGGATCCTTTAAAATTTAAAGAACTTAACAGATTAAAGTAACTACTAAACATTAAAATTTGACTTAAATTGTTTTCTGAAACTTAACAAATATCTACATTTGGAAATTAAAAAAAAATTATTTATCATTATTATCTGTTTAATTAAGTTTGAAGTTTTATCAAATATGTTTAGATACTTAAAAATCTAAATAAATTCACATATTAAGCTGGTTTTAAATTTGACTTAAGTGACAATTTTTGATAATAAATAAAATAATTATATTAAGACATCAGTTTTTGAATAAGTTTTAGTTAAAAATTTTAATAATACTTTTTAATTTATTTCTGAATTTTTCAAAATATCAATAATTTCACGAATTTTTAGCTTTTTTGGCATTCAAACAGAATAAAATGATTATTTTTATATAAAAACTTGTAAATTATATTAAATTATTTGGACTAACTTCTCTGTTTAATCTATCTACAAGCTCTTTTGGTTTTTCAAACTAAATATTTTTAATAGTATAATGTTTTTATTTCAAAAAACTAACTAATTTCACTATTTTATAGTGACTACTAACTAAAATATTGAAAACACTATACCAAACCAGATACAATCAATAAAACACGAGATTATTATGTAGATGTGACATATTTTAATTGAGTTAATATTATAAATAAAAAAGAATGTCAATCTATCCGTCCATCCTGTCATATTCCATTCAATTTACAAGCATCATTTTCGCAATCACTGTCCAGTATCCACTTATAAAATACACGTGTATATGTGCCTCGAATATTAAAGCAGAGATAGCCAAGAAAAAGCAAATTTTATTCATGAATTATCTATCGTGAAATAATTATAACATTGTATTTACAAATAAATATTTATTTACTATCAAACATTGGTTGTAATTTTTTATTTTCGGTTTCTAACCTTGTTTATATTGATAATAATTTATTTGTTTTAATATGGCAGGTAAAATTTACGTCTTAATAAACAAGAATTAATTAGAAATTTCGAAATATATCTATTTCAGTTAAATTAAAATCTATAACTGAGTTAAAGCTTTGAGAATTCACTGTATCGAAATAGTTTTTATTAGATTTTAAAGATAATAACTGGATATAATAGCTTTAAAGGTCAAATGATACGTGAAATTATTGAAATACATAAATATTTTGCTAGCTCTTTATTTGATTTGATGAAAACTGAAAGACAGATACGTTTTTAAAACAAAAAATTGGGCAAAATACTTTAAATATTAAATAAAACAATGCATGTTTATTGTAATTGTACAGAGTAACTCATATATTCATTTGTTTTAAAATAACCCTTAACAATATTGCAGAAAATAATAAATTTTTAATAATTTCGACGACTTTTACTTTTTTTAATTAATAGATATAAATACTAAGAAGTGATTTATTTGCTATAATTACTGGAAGTAATTTTATTCCGTATATAAATTACTTATTTAATTTTTCGCAAAATGTCATCATCAAGAGTACTTAGCCTTCTGTCAAATAACAACAAACGACGGTCGGCATGTATCTCAAGGCTACCTAGGATTTTTCTTATTTTCATCGCAATGTAATGTTGTCCATACCCATAACACACACATGAATACACGCTGACTTATTTATTAAGAGTAAAAGTTGTTACTCGTAATTATATTAAATTCTACTATTGTTAACCTTGACCGAATAAATTTCGAAAAATGAAACGATTTTGTGTCTTACTGTTGCGATAAAAGGTGTTTCGGAAATGAACGGGAAGTGATATGCGGTTACAAAATGGCCTTGGTTTTGGTTTGCATTTCGGATAAATTTTGAATAATGCAATATTAGATAATAAAATGTATTTATAAAAATGGTTTTATTTCTAGGCGAGTTTTACCAACAGTAGAACCTGGTTATTTAAGACCTTTAATACCAGAAACAGCCCCAGTTCAACCTGACAAATGGGAAGATGTTATGAAAGATATTGAACGTGTTATAATGCCTGGCGTAAGTATTTTTCCCTTTCAAATATTTGATAGTTTTTGCAATGTTTAAAAAAATGTAATATGCTTCAAACTTTTGTGGGTGGGTACAAACAAAATTTAATATAAATACCTGTAAAAACTTGTTCACATTGACATTATTCAATTATTTATTAATTATCATAGTTATTAATTGTTGATTATTTAAATAAATTAAAAATTAAATCATTGTTTTATAAAGCGTGTTTATTTCGCTACCTTTCAGTTATTATTTGTTTATCTTTATTTATTATCTAAATTAATTTATTGTAAATGTTTGAAATTAGGTGAATGTCGAAACGTTCACCTTTGAATTAATTTAAATAATATTATGTAATTAACGAGATTTTTAATAATTACAAGAGATTAGTTCCCATAAAGATATTGTATTTATAAATAGATTTTTTAACTTATTTTAAACAGAAAAATTATATATATATATATATACATATGTGTTTCAAATATTATGCTTAATAGTCTATTTATCGAGTATTTTAATTATTAATTAATTAATTAATTAATTAATATGCAACAAATTAATTTAAACAGTGGTGGGTCGTCACTTAAATTTATAAAGCTACTTCTTTAAAATATTTTTAACTATTGTTTTAATATTATGTAAAATCGAAATAAATATGAAAAGAAAAAGAAAATAATAGTCAACAAGATCGGCACTACAAGAACAACAGTGTCCTCTCTACTTAGCGTGCAGTTTCCTATCTTAGACATGTGCGCATAGCAAGAACTGTGAACCTCACAGGATTTTTGAAATTCGATGTAGAAGTATTATAGAAAAAACTCATATTACAAATAAAATAGGGAGTGCTGCAGTTTCGCAGTGCCTATACCTGAGCTACTATTGTTTTAAAAATAAAAATAATGTAACAGAACAAATTATTTTCTTTATACAAAGAGTTAATTGGATTTTTTATGAGATAACATTAAATTACAAATAAAAATAAAAAAAACACTCAATTTTATTCCTAGAAGCAAGTTTTTTGAAATAATTCTAATATAACCGATCTAATTTCGAAATAACAAATAAATAAAAATGAAGAATTTCTTGGAAACACGACGATTAAAAATTTTAAAACCATTCAAACATGACTATTTTTATGTTATAATAATTTTAAACGAAAATTTGGAAAAAATAACCAAATAAAAATATAGAATTTCTTAGAAACTCGTTGATAAAATTGTTTTGTATTATTTTTATAGGTAACTCATTGGCATTCACCAAGATTCCACGCGTATTTCCCAACAGCAAATTCTTACCCAGCTATTGTCGCTGATATGTTAAGCGGTGCCATTGCCTGCATTGGTTTTACCTGGGTAAGTTTGATGGTTTTTAAATTACACTGGATTTTTTAATCGTTTTATTTTGTGGTTTGAATATCTTTATGATTATAAAACTAAACAAAAATAGTATTTTGACAATAAAATAACATCAAGTTATCATTAATCTTATACTGTTTCGGGTCGTCGGTCGTTATTGCATATAGCTCGCAATTCAACAACTCAGTTCGTCACAGCGCTACGAGTAAATTCAATTATAATGCTGTGAAAGGGGAAAATGATCAGTCTATGTACACGAGCTAATTGTGTTGATGCAGAATTTGATTTATGATATAGATACTACGGAGAGAATATTGCGAACCATGGAATAATATTATTTCAATCTCGTATAAAATATTTTAGCACGTTCAGCGTTTTTTTTTTAACTATCTATTCTTGTTCTTAAATTTCAGAGAAAAGCTTTTTCAGTTGACATACTTTTTATCTGGGTTCTGTATATTTAAGCTCTTTTAGGCAAATGGATTTAGATTTGAAAGCATTCATATTTATTTTCTATCTTCGTTATAGTTTTTTTTATAAGAGTTTTTAATATTTTGTTATTTAATTAAATTAAAACATTTCAATAATTAAATAAATCGTTTAGTTTGTTAAAAAAAATATAATAGATTATTTTATTCATATTTTGGTTTTTATATCATCTTCAAAAATAAAAAAATTCAAAAAGATCAGCTTAGTTTAACATTTTAAAATTAAATTATTAGCTTATTAATAAATTATAATTAATTTGAAATTTTTTGGTTGGATTTTCCCGTTTTATTAACAGTTTTTTTTAATCTTTTATATAAAATTTTATTACAATCGTTATTAAAACATTTCATGATAAGATATATTAATTAATCTTTGAAGTATATTATGATATGTTGATGCCTTTAAATTATTAAAGGATTATAAAATCTGAAAAAGTTGTTTTAAGATATATATCAAAAACGAAAATGGTATAATAACTTTTTGTATCCAATATATTTTTTTTAATCCAACGATTTGCACTTGTCTCTTAATGTACGCAGTAAATTATAACACTATTTTTACAAAAACCTTTGCGCTATATTAATTTATATGAGCTTTATTTATGCGTTCAGAAAATATATTTCCTTAGAAGTTTTAAAAGTAACAAGTGTATATAGTAACCCTCCTATAACTCGGTACTCTTATAACGCGAAGCGAAAATAATGTCAGTCTTTTTATAACGCGGTTTATAATTCCAATTTTCAATATATTCCAATAACTTAACTTTTACTCACGAAAAACGAATCCACGCGTAAATTGAGGGAAGAATATATTTAATAAATAATAAAAATTACATTTATTTCACTTACTTTTCATCAAAAATCAATCTCCCTTTTATCTGTTCTTTCCAATCTCAAAACTTATATCATTATAATGAAAGATCAAAGGCTTATTCAATTTCATTCCGATATAGATCGCAAGTCCCGCATGTACAGAATTGGAAGTTGTGATGTTAGATTGGTTGGGCAAGATGTTGGATTTGCCTGCGGAGTTTCTTGCTTGTTCGGGCGGTAAAGGAGGTGGCGTCATTCAAGGTACCGCCAGCGAAGCAACCCTTGTCGCATTGCTCGGCGCTAAAGCTAAAATCCTTAGCAGAGTCAAAGCAGAACATCCGGAAATGACTGAAGCGGAAATTATCTCTAAATTGGTTGGATATTGTTCAAGTAAGTGGAAATTCGTTTAAAAATTATTACGAATATTAAATGTATCTTAAATTAAAATAAAACGTTTTATTTATTCTTCAAAATATTACTTTTATTTTTATAGATCAAGCGCATTCATCCGTAGAACGTGCAGGCTTACTTGGTGGAGTGCAATTGAAAGGAATACAAGCCGATGAAAACAACAAATTGAGAGGCGAGGCATTGCATAAAGCCATTCAAGAGGACAAGGAGGCTGGCCTTATTCCATTTTACGTATGTATTTCATATTTATGTCTTTTCAAATAACGATATTTAGAATGTTATTACCCTTGACTTATATTTCAATTCAATTACAAACAATTTATTTAACTGTATAGAAAAATAATGTAAATTTATTTTCTGCAGGTTGTAGCAACTTTAGGAACAACCAACTCATGCGCATTCGATTGTTTAGACGAGATTGGACCAGTATGCAACGAAGAAAACATTTGGCTTCATGTTGACGCAGCGTATGCAGGTTCAGCTTTCATATGCCCTGAATACCGTTATTTAATGAAAGGAATTGAACGCGCTGATAGCTTTAATTTTAATCCTCATAAATGGATGTTAGTTAATTTCGATTGTTCCGCCATGTGGCTTAAAGATCCAAATTGGGTAGTAAACGCATTTAATGTTGATCCCTTATATTTGAAACATGAACAACAAGGTGCAGCTCCTGATTACCGACATTGGCAGATTCCTTTGGGACGTAGATTCAGAGCTCTTAAATTATGGTTCGTGTTAAGATTATATGGAATTGAGAATCTTCAAGCACATATTAGGAAACAAATAAGCTTAGCACATCAGTTTGAATCTTCAGTTTTATCAGATGATAGATTTGAAGTTGTAGCGGAAGTTATAATGGGGTTAGTTTGTTTCCGTTTAAAAGGTTCGAATGAGTTGAATGAGAAATTATTGAAGAGATTAAATGGCCGTGGCGTGATTCATTTAGTTCCTTCGAAAATTCGTGACACTTATTTCTTGAGAATGGCTATTTGCTCGAGGTACACGGAAAAGGAAGACATTGAACTGTCTTGGAATGAAGTCAAGGCAACAGCTGATGAAATTCTTGCAGAATAAAATATTACAAATAAACGACCAACCAAACTGCTTACTTATATATATATTTAAGAAGTATTTTTAATTTAACTATTATTAAGAAATAAATATTATTTATTTGTTACCTATGTATTTTATATAATGAGTTACTTATTTGTACTGTATATATAAATTATTTTTTTAGTTGTAAGACAATCATTGTTAATATTTAGACGTCAAGACATAAAAGACAAGGTTTTAAAAATGTTGACATCACATTAAAATTTTATGAGCATTAAACTTTGTTATTTATTTGGTACAATTAACTAGGATTTTGACCCTTGGGCTTTAGTAATTTGTATGATACGTTCAGCTTCTCGAACTCCACTTAACCGAGCTCCATGGACTGTAGAGTAATGCCCAACGCAAGTAGCTTCTCCAGCAAATAATAAAACAGGTGGCTGTGATTCACAAGGACCTGGTAACGGACTTGCTAAATCACATTGATGTCCAACATGTGAATTCATTGAAATATAACTATATGATCCGTTAAAATAAGGATCTGTTGACCATTTAGATCTTAACATGGTGCAAGGGTACGGCAGAGTACAATCTCCTGTAAACTGCTTTAATACCCTTGTTATTCCGTCTACAACTTCTTCATCAGTTGCTAATTCCATTTGGCATGCTTCGGGTCCAGATACATATGCGCATAATACATGTTTACTACCTTCTACTTCTTCTATACAACTTAAACCTTTGGTCCAATCGCATCTGTTTGATAATTCTTCTTGAGACCAAGCTAACTTGATACTACCTTCATTCCAAATCCAGAATGGTCGTGAATACTCTAAGAATATTTTATTGACCATTCCGTAGCCTAATTGGTTTATGGCGTTCACTTTTTCAGTAGGTAATTGAGGACAAAATATTTTATCGGCTTGTTGTTTTAAAACTCCTAAAGACATTGTACAAATAACATAATCTGCAGGAAATTCTTCTCCATCTGCACATTTAACACATGCTCGAGATTCGCCTTGCTTTCCGACTGCCCCCCACCTAATTTGAGTAACAGGTTTGCAGTAATGTAAACTACATGGAGGCAATTCTCTCAGCAACGGAGCAATAACGCCAACATAACCTAAAGGAATACGAATTCTTCCACCAGGAATTGATATATAACTTCCATATTGATCTGCGCTAACTAAACTTAAATCTTCACCACATTTTACTCGGACATTGTTAGTTAACCCATACATTATACGGGCAGCATCGAATCGCATGTCCTCAGGAAAACTATTTAATTCCTGCTGGATTCTAATTCCTAGGAATTGCAGCAATGTTCCATGTTCCCTGCCGCAGCCCATATGGAACAACATTGATGCCTCTTGCTCGATCTGTCGGAAAGCATGATAAGCAGCTATGCTTGTTGGAGTATCGATTGCTCGACCATCGCTTGTACAGAATATACCTCGCATTGGACCGCTTTTCGGTTGAGGGGAATTGAGAATGCCTTCTTGGCATGCTAGATTATAGATGGGGTTAGTAACACAACCACCTTCGATATATTGAGCTCCTAATTCAGCGATTACATCGCTTAACCAGCATGAATGTATTCGCCCTCCAGGTCTATGGAAGAAAACAAATTATAAACAATAGATTACCATATATTTATATAAAATTATTTCTTTTTTGTTACATTAAATTATTTATAGTTATGTACATATTTTAAATAAATCAGTATCTTTTTTATATTAAATTGAAACATTTATACTTATATAAAAATAATTATACCCTAATTAATATTATTAATTTACATTCTCTATTCACCATAAGTAAATCATAATTTGCATAGAATAATTATTTTTTTTTATAATAAAAAAGTTGTTATAAATTACGTATTGGTGAAAGTAAATAAATATATTATAATTATTTCACATACATTTGCTTATTTTTAAAATTAAATTTATATGGAAATTTATTAATTGTTAAAAATTAGCATAGTTTGAAGAGTATGTAATTAATAATTAGTGTAAATATGTTTGATAATATCTTCAGAAATATAAAATCGAAATAAAGGTTATTTGAAAAGAAAATAAATATATGATTATTAGATTTATACGATTATGTGTTGAATTTCTTATATTTCAAAAGGAAAATTATTGTAGAATATTAAATAACAAACTATTTATTTTAAAATTCAATTGTTATTGATAACACATACTAGATTTATAATTCTATTTAAATATATATTTTATTATTGTAACAAAATAATTATATATAAACTTAAAATGTTTAATGTAAAATGGTATATTTGTTAATAACAAGTAACAAACAAAATATTGCGCGTCAAATTAGAAATGAAAAAAACCTTTCAGTTGCTTCTAAAATATGAAAATTTGTAATTCCACATTGTACCAATCTTTGAGCAGCTGATAAGCCGGCCATACCAGCACCAACAATGACAATTGATGGCTCGGGGTCACATGGACCTACCATACAATCAGATACAGTACAAACTTCAGCCGGGACATTTGGGGGAGGTGTACATTTTTTCGAAAATAACCGTTGAGATACTAGTGATATATTATGTTTGTTAACTTTTAATGCGTGTCTATAATATATAGAAAATAAAAATATTATGATAATAATAATATGAGACTTCTGGAATATTCTACTTGCCGTTTTGAATAGATACTTAAAAATTCCACAAAAGATTTTGATGTAATATGATACATTTTACAAAGAATTTATTGTTTAGTTTCAAAAAGTCTGTCAGATTGTTTTATATGAAAACATGATTTTTGTTTTATTTTTGATAAATTTTCCCAGTTAACTATTTTTTTATATACTAATAATACATTTTATTTAACAATTAAATTAATTATTTCGATTTTTCTGTTGATGTATTTGTATCCAGTTTCGAAGGGATTTTAATTTGACATTTTTCTTTCATTATTTCATTTAATATTTTTGTATTATTTGCGTTGATATCAGTAAATATTTCACTGGTCGATGAAGTAATTTCTTTCCAGGCGAAATCTATATCTTCCTTTTCAGACATAAAACTGCATACAACAAATCGGATGATGAGTTTTCCTCGATATTTCGCCGGGATAACGTAAATATTCCTTCTTTCGTTCAATTTATCCAATAATAATTTCGTGTTCGAGTCGTCTCCTTTTATTCTAAAGCAAACTAATCCCATAGAACTAGTCATTACTTCAAAACGATTATCTTGATTAACTAACTTTTCGAAATACTGTGCCAGGGAAATATGTTTTCTAATATGGTTCTGAATTCCTTCAACACCGTAAGTACGTAAAACGAACCAGATTTTTAAAGATCTGAATCTTCTACCTAAAGGAATTTGCCAGTGTCTGTAATCCGGTGCGCGTCCTTCGTGTTGATGTTTCAAATATATTCTATCGACATTAAACGCTTCCACCAGATATTTTGAGTTCTTAACCCACATTGCTGAACAATCGAAATTAACCAACATCCATTTGTGGGGATTGAAGTTAAAAGAGTCAGCATATTGAACTCCTTTCATATGGTGTTTATATTCCGGGCAAATAAAGGCAGCTCCCGCGTAAGCAGCATCAATATGAAGCCAAACATTTTCTTCATTACAAATCGGTCCTAGTTCTTCTAAATTATCCATCGCGCAGGTTCCTGTTGTTCCTAATGTTGCAACGACATAACAAGGAATTAATCCCGCTTCGCGATCTTTTTGAATAGCTTTTTTTAAGGTTTCTCCGCGCAGGGAGCAGTTTTCGTCTACTGGGAGCAATCGCATCGGCATGGAACCAAGTAATCCCGCTTTTTCTACAGAGGAATTTGATTGATCTGAGGAATATGCAATGAGCTTTCCTTTGATTGTTTGTTCATCCATTTCTGGGTGCAATTGTTGGTAATCTTTAACAGTTTTTTCTTTTGCTGCTAAAAGTCCAACTAAGGTTGCTTCACTTGCTGAACCCTTTAAAATATTAAATCGCATTTTTAAAGTAAATGCAACATTTTAAAAAAAGAATAAGTACCTGGATAATTCCACCTCCAGGACCTTCACTACAATTTAAAAACTCTTCTGGTAAACTTAACATTTTCCCTAACCAATCCATCATCGCTACTTCAAGTTCTGTACATGCAGGGCCGGCTATCTACAAATATTGATGAATAATATTTACTTTATAGAAAGCATTCATTATTATTCAAGTTAATTATTTACACTTTTACTATTTCTTTAAATAAATATCTATTTTTGGATACCTAAGGTTATTGTTTGCAATAAAAAAACCGTTATATTTAAACGACATACATTTCAAATAACTGCTTTTTAATAATAAAATTTAAAAAATTTACCCAACTAAATCCAACACATGCAATGCTTGCACTCATTAGTTCTCCAATAATTCCTGGATAACTGCATGCAGTTGGATAATAAGCATGGAAATTTGGCGACTGCCATTGAGTTACCTAAAATTGTTTTAAATAAACGCTTAGAATTTTATCTTAATATCGTGGAAGAAATAATAAATAAATCACAAAATTATTAATTTAAGTAATATCATATTGATAACAATGATTGCGAACTGTACTTAACTTAAATAAGTATATTTAAATATATTTCTTTTCTTAAATATATTTCAGAAGTAATAATAAATAATTGATAATAATGATGATTGATAATTTTACTTAACGTAAGTAAGTTAATTTTCTATTATTTATCGCGAATGGAATAACAAATAAATCGCAAAAATATTAATTTAAGTAAAATCACATTGATAATAATGATTGGGAACTTTAATTAACTTAAGTATGAATATTTAAATATATTTTATCTTCTTAAATTAATTTCGGAAGTAATAACAAATAAATCACAATATTATAAATTTAATTAATATAATATTGATATTAACAATTATTGATAATTTTACTTAACTTAAGTAAGAAAATTTAAATATATTTAATTTTCTATTATATATCGCGAATGTTATAACAAATAAATCAAGAGCTTATGAATTTAAGTAAAATCATATTGATTATGATGAATAATAATTTTACTTGACTTAAGTAAAAAAATTAAAATATATTTTATGTTTTATTAGATATCGCGAAAGTAGTAACAAATGAATCGCGAACATATGAATTTAAGTAATATCATATTGATAAGTTTACTTAACTATGCAAGTTTAAATATAATTTATTTTCTACTAACTATTTAAGTCATAAAATATGATTATACATGTGTTATTAATTATTGATTAAAATAAATCAAAACATTTTATTAATTTTTTTCTGATATATATTACATAAGAAATTATAACTGTTATCGACTTTCAATTCAATTTAAAAAAATATATATTGATAAAATGTTTTCTACACGTCACGACAAATATTAAAATAAACATAAATAATCAATAAAATTATTTCATAAAACTGACTTACACCAGGCATGATTACTCTGTCCATATCTTTTAAGATTTCCTGCCAGGATTCTCCATTTTTTGGAGCTTCAAGAGGTATTAAATTTTGCAAATATCCAGGTTGTACATCTGGCAATACAGGTCTAGAACATTTTTTTATTTCAAATATTATTTTATTTATTCTAGTTTATAAATTATTTTTGTAGAATAATTTAGTTTGATTTTGGAAATAAAATAAAAATTATAAACTTGCCTGTCTCGAACATTATCCATATTATTAGCAATATAATCCACAGCTGCTTTTCCAAATTCTCTAAATTGTTTCGAATCCATTTTTCCGAATTAAAATATTACGAAAAATAAAAAAAAAAGACACTTGGAATAGAATTTTTAAAACACTTTATCACACTATTAAAATATAAACATAATAATGTTTTATTATTATAATAAGCGGTACCACGATACAAATAAAACAACAATAATTAAAATACGATGTTCTATTGTTGATGTCTATTGAAAGACTGAAAACAAATGCTTTAAAGTAAAGATGTTAGTAGTTAGAATCAAGTGATATGATGCTACTACCGTCTGTTGTTTACCTTATGCGCAAATCATGCAAAGTGTGGTCGTTTTTATACCAACCACTATTTTATGGAGAAAAAGTGCCCTTCGGAAAACTTTAACTGCTCAGGCAGTGACAAGTGCGATAAACAATGTTGAATTGTTATGTGTAATAGTAATTCATAACTAGGACTTTTTCTTTATATCATACTAACGTAATTGATAAAACAGTCTAATTAAGCGATTTGTTTTATGTAATTTTTGAACGTGACGTTCTGCCTCAGTTAGTTAATTGAGAATTTGAATCATTCTTGATATTGTTTTATTATTAACTTTTTCTATTAATTCTTTTAAAAGTATTTCCTTTTTGATTATTTTCCATTTAATTAAAATTAATAAATCTTTAAATATTATAAATAAATTTATAAGAATCTTTGGCATA
>NEEE01003955.1:130405-146043 GCA_002278615.1 Pogonus chalceus
AAATTATTTTTAAGTAATAACAGCTGTTTAAAAAAATAATTTTTATCAAAATTTAAATCGAAGTTTAAAAAATTTATAACATAAAAATGGTATCCAATCAAAAAAATAGTAGATCTTGAGATAACTAGTACATAAGTTTAAAAAAAGTAGTTTTGATAAGAACATTTGAAATATTCTTAAAAGTATAAACAATTTATGTAGCCAAGAAATAATCTCATAATGCATCATAAATAAAATTACAAAAATGGATTAATTTGAAAAAAGAAACAACAAAAAACTAAGATATATTTATATCGATTTTCAGTAACAGTTTTTCAAAATTTTCTTGATAATAAAGAAAGTTATTATGCTTAAATTTCTTATATGTTTGAATAATAAAATTTTCTATAGTTTAATTTGTCATACGTAAAATCAATTTTAGAAAAGATGCAGGCAATATTTATCGATTTAATAATTTATATACATAATAAAATTATTATAATTTATAATATTGTTATAGGTAACCGTGTTTAGTAATTACTCCTTTAAACTGAAAGTAGCAAATGAGAATAAATTCCCATGTCATGTTGAATTAAAAACATTATGCGTGGACAAAAGATTATTTCCCAGTTTACCATCATCTGTAACATTGAAAGGCTCATCAAGTTGTGAGTTCGAAGAAATATTTTACCCAAACAAAGTCGGCTTATTCAACACAATTTTAAATTTTACTATAAATAATAATCATTTGCTACCAATCCCATTTAAAGTAGATGTTGTAAGACCATTTGTACATTTAGAGCATCATGTGATTCTATTTGATGATAACGATAACGGTCATACTAAATATTTAAAATTAATAAATACTTTAAATGTATCTTTAGAGTATATGTGGCATTTACCAAAAAATACTTCTTATGAAATAAGTCCATTACAAGGCGTAATACCCGTCAATAGATTTATAATGAGCGAAATTACCTACAAACCTGATATATCAAAAAGATCAACTGCTAAAATGCATTGTTGCTGCATTGGCGGAGCTTCTTCTAGTCTCATTTTAAATTCATACATATTAAAATACGATGCAGAATTTTTAGAAACTGAAATTGATGTTGGTTTTATTCCAATAAATATACCAATTACTCGATACAATATATTAAGAAACAATTCACTGGACTCAGTATCATTTTTTATAAAAAACACAAAACCATGTCTTGGTATTACAGTGGAACCAGCAAGTGGTATAATATGGGGAAAAAGTGATTTTTATATTAAAATTTTAATATATTACCAATTTTTTGTGAAATTTGAATGTAAAATCGAAGCTGAATTTGATCACGGAAATATTTTATCATTTACATTAGGAGGATCGGTTGATATACCAAAGTTGAAATTTTATCCTGATGTTAAGAAAATTAGTTTGCATCGTATCTCTGCAGAATCTTTTGATATATATCCTTTTTCAATAACGAATAAAGGACGTGCTGATGTTTATATTTCGTTTGATGAATCATTATTTCCGGAAATAAAAGTATATGATTCGATGGATTGTATAGTGGATAGATGTAAATATGTTGAGACTACTTTGAGTCCTAATCAAACTATTGAACTTTATCTACATTTTTATCCATTGGATGTTTGTATGAATGAATTTTATTTACCGATTATTATTAATAATATTATTGGACCACCATTTAAAGGCGAACCCGATAGTACTAAAATATCTACTTATATTGATGGTTTTGTAGACGATTACAAGTAAGTTTACATTCTGTAGCAGATCATTTTAAAATTTTAATTTTCTAAATAGTTTCCATTATTGTAAATACTATATTTTATTATTTAATTTAACTTTAAAGTTAGGGTATTTCATTTCTAATAAAATTGCGCTTTTATGTCCGCATAAATTGTTAACTAACAAATAAAAGATAGATTTGTCTTCCCCATCCTGATTGCTCTCTAAAAAAATCGCAGTATTTTTAAGTGTTAAATAACAATCGAATCATTTGGGTTTTTACTATATTGTTGCGCGTATTTTAATTATTATTACAAATTTTTTTGAAATAAAAATATTAATATTTGGAGCCATGGTAGCCTTCGGCGCTAGACACCTCCAAAAAAAGGCACCTCTATGGGTGCCAGTCGCCATCAGTCCTTAAACAAGTTACATCAAAATCGTTTAAATTTCCTTAAACTTTATTTAAGTGGCTTTCGTGAAGCATAAGATTTTATGAATATTCAAAAAATTGCAAAATGGCAGCAATTTGAATAAAAAAATTTTTTTCATGAGAAAAAATGCTACAAATTTGTTTATAAAAAATGGAAAAATTGAAACAAAAATTTCTACGTTTCACGATAGAAAAAACAGTTTTACACATTGGCAATAAAGATTAAAGTGATTTCATTAAATAGTTCCAGAAAAAAATTGGCACACTTTTAAAAAAAAGTGGTTTCGAGATCCACGCGTTTAAAGTTTTCAGTACTGTAGTTAACGTATTGTACACAGCCTCCACAATTCTTATTGTATCTTTACAATGATTTCAAATATTAATTAACCCTTTTAGAGGGTCATTTTTTTACCGATATTTTAGTGGTTTTTAACTGATCTTTAATCGATCATAAATTAAGTTTTTGAATAATTCATTTTTTAATTGATTTCAAAGGTAGTTGTTTATATTTAATTGTTTTTTTATCCATATTTTATTAGTTTTTAACTGGGCTTAAATTGGCTTTTAATTAATATATATTTCAGAACCAATTAATTTTTTTTGAGAAATTTGAGATAATTCAAATTATAAATAATAATAATCTTAATTTTCAGAGTTCAAATAGAAGAATACTCCTTAGAACTAATAAAGTATAAAGGAACCCTTGTACCATTATTTAATTGTATTGCAATAAGTTCGCGTCATATTTTACGTTTTAACAAAACACAATTTAAATTTAAATACTCTCCAGTTGAATCATTCCCATCAAAAACAATGCAAGAATTAAAGATAGTAAATAGTTTCCCAAAATCAATTGAATTTAGCATAAACGTGGAAGGAATATCACCACATTTTGAAATACAACCAAATGACAAGAAAATTTGGCAATATTTCAACAATTACATCTTTTGCAATCTTAACACAGATGAAGAAGTATCTTTAAATATCACATTTGCTCACCCTTTTTTTGGGATTTTCGTAAGAAATTTAGAAGTTTACATAAAAGATATGAAACATGGCTCTGTTTTTACACATATTAATTTAATTGGACGTGGCTTTGAACCAATTATTGATGTAGCAAAATATGTATTCTTAGAACCTATTCAAGTAAATTCTATTTTAGAAAAAGGTTTAGTTGTTCATTTGAGAAACCATATGTCAAACTGTAAGTTAAGTATCGATTGTGATCAGGATGATTACGAAATTATTCAAGAAAGAAAATATGTTATCAGTGAAATGGAAAAAGAATTAAGAATAAGGATTATATTTCAATCACGTTTCAATGATCGATATTACGGTAAAATTTTATTTTCTTGTACTTGTGGTGCAAAATCTCAGACGTTAATAACAAGTTGTGTTGATGATAATATTACTATAATATATACACATATTGGTAATGATATTTTATTTCAAACTAATTCTACAAAATACAAATGTTATCCTATGTTTCCTGATATCAATAATAATAGTAAATATGCAGTTTATATGAGACACTGCAAACGAGTAGTAGAGAGATGGTTATTTGAACAAGTATTACATAAAACTCACTATTATTTTATTCCTGAATCACTCACTGGCCTTGCTAAGACAAATTTAAGATCGAAAAATCAAACTGATGTTTTAGCTATTGTTAAAATTATTCAAAATATATGTGGACATGATGTTTCATCTTTTTTAATTACCAGGTAAATTTCAAAAACAAGAAATATGAGGACTTTATTCTCAAATGATTAATCACGCCACGAAGTAATGTAAAAACAGATATTTTACTTCAATAACGCTTAGTTGATATAATCCTAAATAAAGTGAAGAACGTTTCAACTTTATTCGAAAAAATATGTATGCAGATCGCGGATTACATTGCTTCGTGGCGACGACATTATATTAATTAAATATAATATTCCACCTTTAGAGTCAATTCATTTGATTTAATTTGCTAACTGTTATTGAAAATATGTTAATTTAAATTTTCATCGCCTGTATTGATTTATTATTTTCTAATTAAAATAAAAGACTTTAACTGAATATTGATTTTATTAACTATTAAAAAATATCTCTTCTGCCACCACCTGTGACACTGCCTCCGACTCCGACTTCGGTTCCGATTCCGATTCCGATAAACCAAATTCAAAAACTCCGACTCCGACTTCGGTTCCGATAAAACCACCTCCGTTACATCCCTTCTTTTAATATAAGGAATCATTTTTATTGTTAAAATAAGAAAATAATAACTTATATTTTAATACATTTTAAAACTTTTCTTATTGTTTATTTACTATGAAATATATTGCTAAATTTTTTTCACGTAAGTTCTGCTCTTTAAGAAGTATTCAGCAAACCTTTCAACGGCGAAATCACTCATTATAACCGATACTCGTTATTCCAGTTTAAAACTATCAATGAAAAAACTTTAAACAATCTTATGAAATTATCTATTTTATTAATATTTTTAAAATTTCATACTCTAAATATCTTTTAAAGTATTCTAAAGATTATCTCAATGTGTAGATACTGTATTTTAATTTCAAATGTTTCTTTATAAATAAAAATATAATAAAATTGACTGTATTAATAGTTTTTATAAATTTTTGTTTGATTCATTTTGTAATTTTCATTTTGATTTATCTTATATTTTTATTTAAAAAGGTAATATTTTAGTAGTAGTATTTTTTACAATACCTATTTAAAAATGCAGTATGATTAATTGTAATAAACTGAGGCTTTATTTACAGAATGCAAAATTATAATTAGTTTTAGAATTTCAAATAAAATTAATGCACGGCAAGTAATAATGAAAAGTTAAAATTGGTCGTTAAACACATTCATAAATGAAAAGTTAAATTCAGCTGTATTAATTTATAAAAATTGTTGTTATAAAGGATATCTCTTAACAACTTAAAAAAAATTGCTATAGCTTCGATAGAATTAATTATGATTAAATTTAAGTTTTTCTACGAATTTGACTTTTTGTTATTTGACAATTAAGAAATATTTATATTTTAAGTAAAAAGAAAATATTTTTTCAGACCATACCCATCAACAGCAGACCAATCAGAAATAATAAGTTACAAGCATTCCGTATTTAAAAACGCAATAAAATTTTTAAAAGCACAAGGTGCATATTTCCCTCATGTTCGTGCAAAATTCTTACTGGATTATTCCGATTATGTCTTTTATGTAACAACAATAAGAAAAATAATACAAAAAACAGTACTAGTGCCAGCAACATACTCTGTCCATTATTCCCGGGCTCAACAATGCTGGTTGGATTTTATTCTGCAATTATTTAACACCATGGTGTTAAACACAATAACAGTTCGAAAATTTCGATTTTCTACAATATGTGAAGAAATACAAGAACGTGTTATTTACCCTGATTCTCAAGCAGCTTTATTAGTTTGGATGAATGACATATTTAAATCTCAATTAAATACATTAAATGAGATGGATTGTGAAAAATCACCTGATTTTGTATTGAAACCAAAGCATTTATCAAATTTCACTTTTGATTTAAATGATGGTCTTGTTTTAGTTGCAATTACAATTAATTATTGTCCATATTTGAAATTTATTCTTAAAAATATTTACATTAATGTTAACTCTACTGATAAGGCATTTCATAATGCAATTCTTTTGGTACAAGCGTGGAATTTAATGAAATGCAGTTTTACAATAACTCCAAACGAAATAATTAATCCATCAGCTATTCAAATGCTTATGTTTATAACTTACTTATATACAGTGTTTCCAAATTTCCTACCAAAAGAAGAACTTTGTTTTACTGTTGATTTAAGTTTTACTGAAACGAAGGAATTATACATAAGAAATTCTACAAATTTTGAAATACATTTTGAAATTTGTTTTATAAATAATGAAATGGATTGTTTTCAAACAACACCAAGTAATTTTTTAACTGTTATACCTGGAAAAGATTGCAAAATAATTGTTGAATATCAAGCCAAAAAAATGGAAAGTCAGTCTACAACGTTAGTTTTATCTGGAGACGTGCCTGGACAAGTTTATTGTAAAAGTTTGGTGTACCAATTAAAAGGATCAACAGTTTTTAGAAGAGAATATGCAAATTTCGTTTTTGAGGTTGATTTATATACTATGTTACAAAAAAATATTATTGTTGAGTCACCGTATAAATATCCAGCTGTTTATGATATTATAGTAAGTAAATCAAATCTTCCTAATTTCGAAATAGATGAAATACATTCATGGAAAAATAAACGCATGCTTTTAAAGCCACATTCTTTATACTGTGATGATTATAAATTGATGACAGATGAACAAGGCATGGGAACTGTTAATATAACATTATGTTGTTCAAGTATAGATATTGTTGAAAAAACTATGGTGTTTTTAAATAAAGATGTTGGAGATTTTATGGTCACAGTTGTTGTACAACCACTTAATTTTCATAAAATACCGAAATTTAAAATTGAGGCTGAATTACCTGATGGGTGGGATCAGACTAAGTGTTTGTGTGAGAGAAATCCGTTTTTTAGTCAAAAGAAATGTCCTAGAAGGATACCAATATATATTCCTTGTAAGAATGATCATTTTTGGGAAATTATTTCTAAATCAATTTTACTTGCTGTTCCCGAGAAAGAGAAAAAAATCTGGATGGATTATTTGAGTAAGTTATTTACTATATTTTGTAAATCTATTAAGTAAATATATTACTTTCTATAGAAAATTTAGACTAATTCATAATTTCTATTTCATTTGTTTTGTTTTTGAATATACGTATGTAAATTTACTAAGTCAATAATTATTCCAAATACTTAAGTATTTAGTTTATATTTTAAGTATTATAAGTGATAGAAGCGACTTACTGATAATAAAATAGTTATAAAAATTATATTTAATTTAAAACTGAATTGCAATCCTGGAATCCAGGTTTCTGACATAAAATCAATAATTAAAATGAATTTAATGTTCAGTAAATATTCAAAATAATAATTTAATTTTAAAATGAAATTCCTTAATATTTATTAATCTTATAAGAAGTTTACAAATTATTATCATTGCACATATTTTATTTTTATATTTAAGGGATTTATGTTAGGTTTTGGGAATTTTGTGAATATTAGATAATTTAAAAAGTTTTATAGACACATTTTTGAAACTAAAAGATTTGGTTCATTTTTTTATTCTTTTCAGAGAGTTTTTGATAATTTTTTCAACAGATTCTTTTAAATTTAGTCTAAATATGTATTTTTCTATCTATTGTATTAATTATATTTTTTTTGAAAGTTCTCAGTACGTGGCCGATTCATCGGATTCTTTATGTTTATTTTACTTTTTATCGTATATAAGTATTAAATCTCTTATATCGTCGTCGTCACGAATCAATGTAATTACATAATAATAAGCAGAAATTTTACTGTGCCATACGTTAAAACCTTTTTCATCTTCTTAACGTTTAGTTGACATAGTTCTCAATAATGTGAAGTACCTCGCAACTGTATTCGAAAAATTATTTATAAAGTGTATGCAGGTTTTGTTTACATTGGTTACCTTTTTACAAAGCGTTTGTGACTATAACAATAACAGCTTTTTTGGAACACATAAAACGTTTTAGATCGCGGAGCGGTAGCATGTAAACGTACAATGATTACACAATTACATTGTTTCGTGGCGGCGACTATTTATCTCATGTTTCGTTACTTCTTTATTTTTTTTTCTGTTTATTGTAAATTTGTTTTTGCCATTAGTATAGTTGTCTCGAAAATTCTTTATTTGATTATTCTTTTAATTTTTATTTACCGTATCAGTGCTTAATTTCTTTTAATAAAAGCTTATTTTGGTTTGAGTTCCTTCTCGATTTGCAAAAAAGTTTCTTTTACTATTTTCATTATCTAATTATTAATTTTGTAAATAAAATTTTGTTTTTAAAGCTCGTTTCCGTAAGGAAATTGTATCAATAAAAATTCAGCAGTAGTTGTTATTGGTTTTCCATAAGATACTAATAAGAAACAAAGTTTGTAATCATAAAAGATTGGTACTTTATTTAAGGACTATAAGATTATAACTAGTTAGAATTACCCATCATATTATTATACAAAAAGCAGTTATAAAAATAGAATTTAATGAAAAACCGTCGCTATAGATGATATTTTTCGATAAAAAAAAAAAAATCAGTTCTATTGCATTTCTTTAATATAGTCAAAATTAGTCACTTTTAAGGATGTTAAATATTTAAATTTATTCAGTTTTTTTAGTTGCTCAATTATTACACTTAATTTTTTATTTTAATATTGGTTCCATGTTTTGATGGCTTAGTGGTTTAATTTTTATTTATTTAAGATTTCTCGGTATTACCACAATTCAAAAAATCACTTGCATTTCCTTAAAACTTTAAAAATCCTTGTGTTTTTTTATTTAAAATATTTTTTTGGTTGGCAGCTTATTTTTTATTCATAACTTGATTCTGTCTTAATTAAAATCTATGAATAATGATTCCACATTTCATTAAAATTAAACTATAGACGTTACTTTCCTAAATTATTGTATTATTCTTTAAATAATACGTTGAATTAGCATGTTTAATTATACATTAACCAATAAAAGATAATTAAACTGAATGGTAATATTAATGAGTCACTTATATAAGTACAACGCAATTATATTCATTTGCAAATCACGTGCATTTATATATTTTAGTGTCAATAATAAATAACAATGATTGCATATATTTTTTGTTTAAAGAAAAATCGTATTTATTCTATGATATACTTTTATTATTTAATCCAATTTTAAATGCACAATAAATATGAATTTTATTACAGATTGCGAAATGGGTCCATATTTACTAAACTGGCTTTTAGTAGTAGCAGAGGAAAGCTATGTTAAACATTTTTACGATTCAGATATAACCTATAAAATATATAACACTAATTACGGAATCGATTTTCCACGCTCAGTAACAGTAACTAATATTCGTGCACCTGGAACGGTTAGAATTTTCATTCATCTACAAAATAATGTTTCTGTGAATAAAGTTCAAGAATTTGCGTTACAATCTGAAGATGGTGCCGAGTACAGGATATATAATATTTTATTCCGGAAAAAATGAATTTCTAATACCCAACTATTATAATGATATTTATTATATTTTCGTCTGTAAAACTTAATTGTAATTTTATATATATTGATGTAAATAAATTTTCGTTGTAGTGTTTTAAATTTTGTCTTATATTTTTTTGAGTTTCTAGGAGACTTCAAAATTTTTCATCAGATAAATAAATTATAAAAATAACATATTTTGTGTTTTCGATTAGACTTTTGTAGTTAACTTTAGTTTTTTAATCTGACATATTTATTTTATATTTAATTTGTGAGAAAAACAAATATCAAAATAAGTAAAATTCACTAACAAGATATGTATTATTTTATTGTAGCTGGAATTTTAAGTGATGCGTTTCTATTTCGGTAAAAAAATGTTTTGAGGCGGTGAAACTGACTCCCAAAGTTGACCACCATTAAGAGTAGTTTTAAGGTTTCGCATATTTGAATAAGTCAATATGAATAATAATCTGCATAAAAAATTATGAAAACTGCACATAAGTGTGCATTTAAAAGTTAAAATATTTGAAAATAACGAAAATTCAATAAAAAATCTATCGTTTATATCTAAAGCAGACAAATTGCAATCGAATGAATAGAAAAATAATGAGTAAATACATGTTTTTACGTAATAAAAATTTGTTATGTATTTAAGAACAAAAATACCTTTAGAATCATCAAAACATCTTTCATAAAATATTAGTTTAATATGTTAAGAATATTTTAAAATAAAATTCAAAGTACTTTTGATGTTATATTCTATGAACTTGACACCTTTATGCTTGACGTTTGAGCGCTACCTAAACTTTAAACGCTTTTTTCTCAAAACTATATTTCAAAAATTGGCGTGGGCGATAACTTAAAAACTTATTGACCAATCCTGCTAAACTTTTTTACACATTAGATAAAACTACTATAATTTATTTTTAAATTAAAATAATTGAAAAAAAGCACTTAAAAATGTATACTTTTGAAGCAAATATCACTAAATAAATAAATCAAAATTGAAAGTAAAATCTTTGAGCGTCTCAATTTTTTTTTTTTTTAATTTACGTACAAATTATTAATGTTATTAATAGAAAAAAAATACTTCTTTTGTTTTATGTAAAAACCACGAGGGTTAAAGCTTTTTTTAATTAACAACTCGCAACCTGTCTTTTCAAGAATATATCGTAAGAGCTCCGCCATCTTTAATAATTTTGTATAATAAAATTTTTTAATAATAGCTAAAAGACCAAACAAAAATAATTTGAAAATTCAGTCACATAAGTATTGTTCATTTAGAAAAAAATTATAAAATTCGACTAAAATTCAGCGTTTTACAGATATTTTCCCACTTAAAGTGTAAAATAGCCTCAAAAAAGAGTAAACTATTTCCTAATATTAATATATTTAAAGATGATCAACTTTAAAAAAAGGTAATAAAATATCCCAGGCACAATAAAATCAACAAAGACTATCTGGTTTACTTTCCTTGTAAAAACTAGTTTGAATGTTGGAATTAAAACAGAAGTATCGCCAATGATGAATATGGAAATTTTAAAAAGTTTTGTAAATATATAGATTAAAAACTTTCGAAAACGGAAAATCCTATTATAATTAAAGTTTTATATATTTGTTTAAGAATTAACTATGCGTAATAAAATTATTAATTATATATTTATAAATAGTTAAATAATAATATAACAACAAACTCATTAGTTCTGTTTTGTATTCGGGATTTTCTATCTATTTATAATCATTGCGGTTTTTATCAAATGTCAAAGAATATAATTTTCAATTGGAAATGACATGAGAATGTTTCCACGTTAAATCATCCACGGTTGACATTTCCCACAGTAATTTTTCAAAAGTCCATGGTCCCAAAAATGTTTGAAGTGCCTCGCAAAGTGTAATTGTCGCGCTAAGTGGTTAATCAGGTCTCTGGGGATGTCACCATTCCATTGACGCTGTAGCGATACCTCGCAGAGCAACTCGGCTGTAATGTAATTAGGCTTGGTGTATCTGGTATAGTGTTGTACCCATGAGGGTGATATTTGTGCCCTTCAACGATTTAGCGATGGGGGTACATGGTTCTCCGTGCGGGATGCAGAACTGTGGTGGTAGTTGATATTATACCACCCGTGGTTTTCAGCTGTCTTTAGTCAAGTGGTATTTATCAACCATGTTAGTTATAACAACTCTTTTTATTTTTATTTTTCAATTATTGTATATAATTTTTCTTTGAACCAAATATTAAATATGTGAAGTCGATGATATTTATAAACTTTTATTTATTTCAATACATCTCTACCAGTTCAATAAAATATTGTCAATAAACGTTATCAGTTCATTAAATTAAGCAGTTATTATATATTGTAACAAACTGTAAGACAAATTTTAATATTTATTTGCAACTGTTTTTTATGACTACATCCATTTCTCAATTTATGCGAATTATAGATTTAATATAGACTGTAACTATCTCTCTTGTATAAGTATCTTTTCTAACATTGAATAATTTTTCAGTATTATAAATTAATTTAAAAAAAAAAAAAAAAAAAAATTTGCCAAAGAAAGCGGTTTAATATCTAACTTATTATTCGAAAAATTCATTAAAATGAATATATTGATAAACGCCAAAAATTGGGAATTTATAACTTTGCTTCTTTTCTAATATTTTACACCAAATGATAAGAAATTTAACGACAAAAGTATTGCTAAAGATTGAGGGTCAATATTTATTTATTTGAGAAATTCTAAAACCGAAAAATATTCCTGATGTATAATCTTATTTTTTTATTTTTTGACAAATAAACTTATTTTTCATATAAGAACGTTATGACGAAAAGAGTAGATACATATATGATTTAGCAAAAGACAAATTCGTAATAATCTAGCAATTTATTAATAATTAAGGGGAGGATTTTGTAATTTATGCATTACTGAATATCGCGGCTTTATATTTTGCTTAGGTATTAAGAGAATGTTTAAAATAAATCATTAAATTACCACTTAATAAGTACTCAATAAATATTTAATATGACATATACTTCTGAAAAAACTCATATTGAAGGAGAAACTAAATAATATTATTGCAATTGCATATTATTACATTATATACATACATACGGAAGTATAAAATGTGCTTTAAATATAAGATATTAAGTCTAGAATCAAATGAAATCAAAACAATTTAGTTGCAGAAAGAAATATAACCTAAAAAAATTGAAATATATGGAAAATTTTACAATTATAAAATATATGTAATAACATGAAGTAAAAATTATAATAAAACACGTAATAATTTCGTAACTTATCCTTGCTAAATGTTATAATATTTAACGGTCACGGTTATGATTGTCACCTCGATCCAAAACAAGGCCAGTAGTGACAAGTAGGTACTTGTTAATAAACAAATGAATAATTTTGTATTAGAAAGAAATCAGTAATGAACTTGAGGACTATTGCACCATGACCGTTTTGAAGGTATTATTACTTTCTTGCATGACTTCTTGGTAAATTATTGCAATTACTGGATTTGCGTAACAGATGATGGTTGTGGTTTCTAATGGTTAACCACAAGATCTATTCGCATTTAATGTAAATTACGGGGAACGACTATATATTCGTATATTCTTTACATCTTTACAGATAATTGATAAATATTTTATAAATTTTGTAGTAAATATNCTTAAATTATCCTGATAACTCTGTTGTTGCGCAATATGCTATGGAATAAATTAATTTTGATAGAAAACAGATCTTAGTTTTTATAAGATTTTAAGGTATGAATAGTTTGAAAATCTATTAAAAATATTAGAATCCTAATAATTTAAACAGAGATAAAAAAAAAGATTTATATAAATTTAAATTACCTGTTTTAAAATATGCTTGTTTGTTATTTGTTTTTTAACTGAATGAAAGTTACAATATATTAAATATTACTATTTAGAAATTCTTTCGTTATTCCGAAAATCAGTGAGTGTTCTAGCAATTTCTGATTGACTGAAATTTTAATTTCAAATCATACAGAAGTAATATTTTTAAATAGATATTTTTTTTTAATTATTAGGGATAATGCAAAGAACGCCCGGCATCTTTAAGATAATGTAGCCTTTACTAATAAATCTAATATTTTCTAACTTTCATGTTACGAACCTGTGTACCTTAAGGATAATTGAAAAATATCAATGATTTTTTTCAAGTAACCTGATTTTATTCTGGAATTTCTAAAAATATCAGAGATATTANTTATAGAAATTATGATCATTTTACAAATTTTATTTAATTATTTTCATTGTTTACATATGTATATAGAAACTTTCTTATTAGTACAAAAATTCTTAACAATGATTTTTTGAAGAAATCTGAAAGAAACATCTAGCAAACTATGTTTTAATTATGTATTTTTTTCTTAAGAATTATCCCGATAAAATTTTTAATGTTATAAAAGGTTATTAATTTGTTTTTAGATATTAGATTAGATAAGAAATGATTTAGTCGCGTTATTGTTTTAAATATGCCGGCATTAAATAAGACTTTTTGCAATAAGTTTATCTGAAATCATACTGTTTAAGAAGATATTTATCCATTTTTTTTATTAGCCCAAAGGTCTTCAAACTCCTTATATTAGTCCTAGAATATATTATACTTAGCAGAAAAAGTTAGATAATATCCAAATAGTCGAGCATATTGTAATAAGTCAGCTTTTTACAGAAGCCCGGTCGCTTAGAACTTATGATAATGACAACTTATTTATACATATTTAATTTTTTTATTTACCTTTCGTAGTTATTTGAAATTTTTTGAAATTAATATTTTAATAAATAAAGTTTTAATTTTTAAACAAAAAAAAAATCTTTTTAAATTTTTCATATTTAAAACGAATAATTTTTGTTTTTATAGATACTTTATAAAAGTTAGAACTATTGTTATATAATTTTTAATTATGAATATTTCCAGTATGCTAAAAAAAGAAAAACGGTTTTGAATATTTATTCACAATCACAGCCCTTTTTCAATGAAATGTAAACAAACAATTAGAGCGAAACATAGGTTCATAAAAAAAGAAAACCATTTGTAAACATAGCAGCAAAACAAATCGTTCTCAATTCACATGCCTGATCAGAAGTTGATCCAACCGTTCAGTTCTTTGTAGGGTGCAATCTCGTGCAATTCCTACGGGATTCAAACCCGAACCAGGCCAAGTCTGTGCCACCCGCGTGTCGCCATTAATTCAATTGGCAGGGCGCGTGCAACGTTAAATGAGTTAGCTAAGCCCCTGGAGTTTTAGCACTGCACACCGTTTTCTTGTTCTTTCCCAGAACCGAGTTGAGACAAAGCAACTCATCTAATATTTAATAATTAAAAATTATTGCGCTCACGGCGATTCGCTGTTCTTCTTCATGCAAAAAACTTAAGATTTTTTTACTTTTCGTTCTTTTTAATCCGATGGTAAAGACTTTTTTAACAAGAATTTTTATTTACTCTCTTGTACCGCCAGTAATTTATCGTCGCTGAAATTCTATATGTACGCTTATGTATGTGTGTTGATGAATAAAATTTTCCGTCAATAGGAAAGTGAATATTGTGAATGTATGAGTTTGATGATTATCTATTTATGGTTTCATACTTCAAAGATATGCTCTGATTAAATATGAGCAGCTCTTTTAGTTGCTATGTCAAAATTTTTGTTTGATTTTATATTTCAACAGCGTCGAGGTAATATTAATATAATTACAAAATATCAAATAACTATATATTTTATGTAATCATAAACTAATCAAATAATTTGAATACATAAAATACAAAGGATCGTGTTTGTTAATATTCTGCTCAAAATATAGTTTTTTATTTTATTTTAAAATAATTTCTATATAATATGTTAAATAATTGAATAAAGTTTAAGATTTATTGATTTTAAGTTTATTTAATAGCTTTATTTAATAGTTTAGATGAATCCAGTTAGTGAAATTGTAATAATAAAAGTGTCAAAATTGAAAATAACAATATTATCCCAGTTTGCAATCGAATTATTTTATTCTTTGATTGAAATTTTTTTTATTTACAATAACTTTAATATTTATCATTAGAATATTTAATTTATAATTTTTTTTTTGATCAATGATAATTAGATCAGACGCGAAATATTAGAAGTAACAAGAGTAGTATATTGTATTAAATTGAGTCCTGTAAAAACAATTTCTTTTAAGGTAGTTTGGTAGCCGCAATCCGAAGTCAAATTAATAACTTTTAGATTTTTTTTAAAAACAAATAATTAATCGAAGCATACTATAATAAATAAAATAAATTCATATGAGAATTTAATTTGTTTAATCTAATTCGTATTAGCATTAAATAAATATAATAATGTAATTAATAAAATATGAATTGACT
>NEEE01003955.1:181653-220609 GCA_002278615.1 Pogonus chalceus
AATTTCATTCAATAATTTACCACTTTTTATAATTATTATTACGAAAAGTAAAGTTTGAAAAACTATACTTTTTTATTATAAATACAGTTTTTTAATAGATACTTTTCCCGTAAGATATTCTGGTTACAATGCGGAAAATAGAAGTTTCGGATGTTGCTAAGATAACGCAAATCAACATTTTTCAATGCATGAGTACAAAAAATGATTTACAGGAAGAATAAAAGAAAATTGAGCTACTTTTTTTGTAAAAAACTTATAAAATCAATGTCAAATAAACTTGAGATAGTGTGGAAACAAAATGACCTATCCACAAAATATTTATTTTGAAAATTTCTTTTATTTATGTTGAGAATCTTCAATTTGTTTAATTTTGAGTGTGCGATCAACTTTGTTAATTTCGAATTAATGTTGTATTTCAATTTTGTTATTGCAGTTTTAAAAATAAATTTTTATTATAAATTATTTAACATTTAAGAGATTAAAATTACAAAAATATTATATTTATTTGAAGAAGAGCTTGTCCGATTTTTAATATTCGCCACTGAATGTTAAAATAAATTTTTTTAAATCTATTTTTAACTTACTTATATCATTTCAATCATGAGTTTATACATATAAAATAATAAATAATAGTATTTTTTATAATTTATGCAAATTATGTATAACAATAAAATAATTATATACTCTATTAAATATATGTAATTGCAATATATAGGTTCGACCTTCAAAGAACAAGTAACTCCTATTACTTTAAAGAACAAAAACTGTAAACAATATTATTGTATTTCCAACATCGGTTAATATTAAATTTTGTGTCTTCAAAAACAATTATTTATGTCAATAAAATTAGTTGTTTAAACTTCTGTGAAATAGAAAGTAATTTTATAATTTCGGAATAAAACCAAAAAACACTTAAATATATACCGAAACATATAAAGAACTGCTTTACAATATTTTAAGGTTATAATAACTCAAATAACTTGATAATGAATTCACCTGACATCAAGGTTATACTTAAAACAAAATTATATTTACCTCATTATGTTACTAGCACGTTTCTTTGTTTCTCAACACAAATTGAAGCATTAAAACTTCAGCACACATTTGCAAAGCACTAAAACACAAAACATTTGGCACTTTCAACCGTAAATTACTCGTAACTTCATTTCGATGAAATATTCGCGACGGATTCCAGGCGGTTTTCATACAATCATAAGAACACGATGCTCCAAACTTTGCATATTACATACTTTGGTGTATTTCAAATATAAACTGTCAACGGAGTTATATAATATTCGCAGTAATGTTTGTTTTTTATTTCAATGTTGTAAACTGATAAATGGTATTAAATACTAAGTTTGAATTTCGAAACTAATAATATTTATGCATGGAAGGAGTATAAATTAATTTAAATGTTTGATATAATTTTAGAGAAAATTTCATCAGCCGTTTTACGGATGTAATTATCATAGTAATTATAAAACATAATTATATAATTTGTAAGGACGTCTATCTTTATTTTCATTTTGAATTAATAAGCAAATATATAAAAATATAGGATTATAACAATTGTAAGAAATAATTCTTGAAAATTAAAATTTATTAAGATTTTTTTTGTTCAAGGAAAAAATAAAGGTGCATGTTTGTTAATGATTGTAGATAAAATATATGTAAAAAAAATGTTTTAGTCTAAAGCATTGACTCCCAAAGTGGTCTATATAGATTAAAGATATTTAAAATTTAGGCGTTAATGTATTATTACAGTTATTACGGATTTTAGGTAAGCATAGCATCGCAAAAATACTCCAAATAATAATACAGTAGAGCCTCGATAATCCGAACTAACAAAAACTACCCCTGTTTGGACTCACGGAGTGTTCAAAAGAAAAATTGAAATAAAAGTAAGAATTTTCGGAAAATTACGTATATTTAATTTCCTAACCACAAAATAAGTTCACTTAGTCATAAACTGATCTATTTTAGTCTGGGGTTTTATTTATAGACCAATAAAAAGCTTTATTTATCAATTTACGAAGTAATATTTTTTTCGGACAATGCGAGGTTATTTTCATTAGTCCAGTCCAAGCAAGTTCGGATTATAGCGACGTTCCAAATGTACTTGCACAAATATTCATCACAAAAATCATCTAGTATTTATCGGTGTATTACAGAAAAACTTATTAAACAAAATCTTAAATAATCACGCAAAATTTTATTGTTCACTCAAAATTCAAGAATCAGTTAAAGCACAGACCCACAGTTCCGACCATTAACTGTCCAACTTTTAAATAACCAAAATGTTTAAAAGTGGTATTCAGTTAAATAAATTTGAATATTTCTACAATTTTGAAAAATAGTTTTATTATTACTATTATTATTATTATAGTTTTATAAAAATAATTCTTAGTTTTTATTTAAACAGTAAATATTATAAACAGGCATTTGGTTCAGTAATGGGTAATCTTTTTTTAAATTTTTAAGCTATTTTGTTTAAATTTAACTACAGAAAGCTTACTTAGGAATCATTCTTAAACTAAATAACTTAATTGCTATTTATATATCAAAATCAGGGATAATATTAAAGGAAATATACAAATGATTTAAGGAAAATTCAATATTAATAAGGCAGAGGGTCTACAGACCAATTAAAAAAGTTTGGGATCGTCTGGTTTAAAGAATAAAATAACATTATTTAAAAAAATATTTTTTTTAGAGGAAGAGATATTTAAATATTTTTGTAAAATCAATAATTATTTTCTAAAAAATTTGATTTAATTTTAACTTAGGACAAATTAGAACCGTAACTGTTTTTAAGATTTATAAAAAATTATTAATTTTTAAGAAATACAAAATATAATTTAAAATACTGGCAAAAACAGCTTATGCATAAACTTTCCATTTTTTGCAAAATAAGCCATTTTATTTTCATTTAAATTAAAATACAAATTAAAAGAAAGTGAATAATTTTTAAAGATGTTTTAGAATTAGCTTAATAGCTTGCTTAGATTTAAAAAAATACATAAAAACTAAAGCACTTTTCTGCTTCTAAATAACTTATCTTATTGTTGGTCAAAGATTGTATAAAGATCTCTAAAAAGCAGTTTAAAATCAATTTAATATCTTATTTAAGAATATTATGAAGTGCTAAAAAGACCAGTCAAAAATTGGTTTAAAAGATCCTTATAAATCAGTACAAGACCAGTTGATGAAATGAGAATTAAAAGAACGCATAATTAATAAAAATTTGATAGCTGATCGGAGACCTTACTTACTTAAATAGCACTTCAAATATTTGGGTAATATTTAGTTACTAATTGAAAAAACTTTAAATTCTATAATGATAACTTGAAAACAGCGATAAACAAATGGCTATAAAATTATCATGAATTTGAAAGTAATTCGTATATTTTTTCTCCGTAATTCATTAAATCGAAATAAAAATCTATATAATTCATTATTTTAACTTATATTTTCGTATTAATTAAAAATAAAAATTATTTTATTGAATGTAAGCTCAGTTGGGATTAATATGTTAAAAGTTTCCGTGTATGTAACAATATGATCCATAAAATAAATATTTCTTTTGAAAAACTAATCACAGTTTCTAGAGAAAATCTGCCTGACCATCCTTCACGCACGTCCATAGATGTTATCTTTTATGGAAGTCGAGTGTCCAGCACGTGTCTACTCCGCCCTAGCACTAAATGCTATCGTATTTTCTATTCTAGTTACATGATTTTCGTGCATTACTAAAATAAGAGCAACGTGTGCCCACAGTCAATCGTATTTTGTTACCAAACAAATGAGAAACGAACAGTTGACGCGTGCCATCAATGTCAAGTGAAGTAGGCTATGGTTGAAACTGTCACGCTCTACAGGGGATTAAAATTTTTGTATTCATTTGTAAATTGACGTGTAAAAATAGTATTTAATACTTTATATTTTTTTTTCTCATCGTCTTAAAATTACATTACAATGAAATAGTTTTAAAGATATTATTTTATGAAGTAATAAAGTAAAAAATGAAACAAATTTTATCTGTAAGCTTAAATGTTAACAACAAAATTTTATCACAAACATTAAAGTTTGACAATCACTGGAACCCAGTATTCGCATCGTACATTTTAGGGCGTATTTCATGCGATTGAATCGAACCGAGGACGAGGGTGAATATTACGTTGCTGAACGGTATTGTCCGAACCATAGTGTAACCGAGGGGCTTCAAGCTTCGAGCTTTTGGCTTCACTACCACCGTGCACTCTGTTTGATTACTACAACCACCCCCACTTGCTAACACCACCACCATTGCCACTACCACCGCTGCCTTGTTGATAATATCCATTCGTGGAGACAGAGAAGGAAAACTGTTACTTGACGTCGTCGTCCCGGCGACTAAAATTGTTTCCTACGCGGCAAGGAATTCTCAATTGTAATAGACGCGCTTTAGAGCTAAGGACCTGTAGAAATCAACTAGTGGTAGTTGTAAAAGCGGGAACACATTTTATGAATCAATTATTTTATATTTGTCAAAATTTACTATATTATATTAAAATATTTTCATTTACAACTTATAATTTTCTTCATTCATTATTTTAATGAACTTTTATGAGGTATAAAATATTTAATGGCACTTATTTGACAATAATTAATATGCTAGATTATGTTGATGCGGTGTCACTTATTTTAATAGATAATAAAAATATAATTACGTTCATTTTATAACTTTGTTGTTACCTGTAACACGCTATTAACTACTGCTTAAAATTTTAAGTTAAGCATTAAACAAAACAAAAGCTATTCATTTGATTGCAATAAAATAATAAAACGGGTTTTTTAAATATAATAAATAAATGAAACATGCTCTAACAATTAAATAACAAAAATGACAGAGTTTGTTTATAAAACAAAAAACTAATATCCGCACACTTAATATTTTTACATTGCATTACATTCAAATCTGTCACTTAAATTTAACATTGTATTATTCATTTGTTATTTTTTGCATCTCAGTTATCTTTGAAATAAACAATTTAAATAAATTTATTTGATAAGTAATATAATACATTTTTTAAATGTGGGACAATTGACTTAAGAACCAAGTTTATANTAATTTTAATTAATTATTATACAGTAGTTAATTAATAGAAACAAAATTACTCTTATCCGAATTTATAAAGAAATAAATAAAATAAATGTTAAGACGAATATTTAATTTCAATCTAATAAGTTTTTGTATTTAATATACATATTTTATTAAAAACCATTAATTTCTGGAAGAATAGAACAAAAATAATTCAAAGATATAAAAATAGTAATTAGTAAGAATCTTCGTACGATTTTAACAATAAATGTCGTCACCTACACGTATATTACCTTCACAAGTCAATCTAAGATATGATTGCTCTGTCAGTATATTACATAACCAAACAAAATGCCCTGCTATGTAAAATTTATTATTTTTGTTATGGTGGATGACTCATTGTGGCGACTGTAGAAAAAATCTTGTGTGTGTATCGAGCGCAAATGGACATTGTCGATTTCAAGAGAACACCGCGCTCCTAAGTCACACGGCAACAACCTCTCAATCGACAATGTCCCACTTTGCGCTCTTAATACACAATAGTTATTTGTATATTAAGAGCGCAAAGTGGGACATTGTTGATTGAGAGATTGTTGCCGTGTGACTTAGGAGCGCGGCATTCTCTCGAAATCGACAATGTCCATTTGCGCTCGAAACATTTTGCGCTGACAAAAGAGAGCGCAAAATACCTACTTTGTATAGCGACTGTAGAAAAATAGCTATTTCCATCTGCTTTTTAAAATGCATAGTATAAAAATATATACAGAACTTTATATATTATAGTTATGGGTTATACAAAAACTGTTTGCAGATGAGCAAATATTAGTTTAAACTGAATCTAGCTTTTGTAATGTGAATCCTTACAAGCAATTATTTTCCTTAAATCACAGCCCTTATTAAAAACTAAGTCATATGATATTTTTTCGAAAACATCCTAAAATAATACAAGTAACACATAGAGTTCATAGAATTTACCCGATGGACACTTGTCGGTCTTCTTTTCCTTAGCATGACATATGCCACATGTGTTATAGTATGAGGCATCAGCGATATAGCATCGACCATCAGCCATCGGCACCCACAACGCAACCCATCGCTGATGAAGCACAAGGCGTGCAGCACGTTATACGCGTGTCCTGCACGCGACTTGACCATCTGACACAAGTGATCAACGATTGCTATGGTTTACGGTGTTTATAGTTACTGGTGGACACGAGTACTAAATTACATACTATGTTATTCTTTTGTTTATACATATCATTAACGATAAACTTTTTATATATTTCATAATTAAGTAGTTTATATGTTTAATTGAATATATTTTATAAATATATCTGATTTTTATACAAATATATTGTTATAAATCATTTTCAATTGTTTTTAAGCAGCATTTGTTTAAATTAAAATCAAAATATTTGAACTATTATATTCACAATATCTATACTTTGAATAAAAAAAGGTAATAGTTTTTATGACATATTTTAACAAAATAAATATACACAGAGCTTTTAATTTAAGGAGTAAAACCAACTTGAGATTTAAAAAAAAAATCCATTTTTCCATTGAGTGGTATGTTAATAAATTATACATTTTTTATAGTCAAAATTACTAAAACTAAATATTTTTTCCGACGTTAAGACTTAGTTATTGCGTTTTTTTTTTTAAATATTTTTCAAACTGTTCCTGACAGAGAAAATAGTACACCATTAGCAAGAATTTTTTAAAAGAGTCCTACTATTGGCTCATATCTCAATATATGTATTTCGATACATTATATTTTCAAATTATTCATAAAACTACTATGTATATGTGTAAAATAAAAAATCTTTTATGTACTTCATAGCTGCGTTAAAAAAAATTGTTTCTTTTTATACCAATCTTTTCGAACGCCTAAATAGTGTAACCCCTTAAAAAGCAATTTTAATATTAATATAATAATTATATTGTACTTGATTTAACTATAAAATATTTGTTAATATTAACGTATGTATGTTATAGATTTTCAAAGTTAGTCGTAATTTAATTTGAATTGGATCAAAAATATATATAGCCACCTTAGTTTCGCTCTTTGTCAGGGATCTCTCCTCAAATCGATTTGGAGAGAGAGTTCAATCAGTTTCAATTTTGTACTATTTAGAAGCATATCAAAATTCTATTTTAATGCAATGTTGATTATTTGAAACGTAATTCACAAAATTGATGAAATAAATAAAATTAAAAAGTATCTTCAATAAAATTTGAAGAACTCCACACTAGTTTATTTTAAATAACGAAAAATAAAAAAATACCATACCTTTATCATGACTATAAATTTAAAAAAAATATAATTTCGTCCGAAAATTTTAGTTTCATATAAATATATATTATATAATTGAATCTATTAATCTAACGGCCTAAGATAAATATGAAATTTGATAGTCTTTTATTTTTATTAATACACCATTTAGTCAAATTAACAAATAAATATTCTTTATATTTAAATACATTGCAAAAAAATTTATATTTTTGAACAATTTTAACAAAAGAAAAAGGAATTTAGAAAGCCAACTGTTTTTATTTAGCAGCCATCTGAGTAGACAAAAAAGGTAAAATATTTAAATGTGAATTATTTTCTTAGACTGTCTTAAATTTATACCATTTTCTATTTTTGAAAAACAAATAATACAAGAAAACGTCTGCTAAAGTAAATCCAAAGTGTACTAAAGCAAATTTTCAAACTTATTTTATAATTTTTTTTTTTAAATAATCAGAAAACCTGATTTAATATTTTAAATAATTTTATTGTCAACATATTTATATCTTAATTATTCAATTAATTTAAAATTAAAGCAACATTAGTATATAAATAAATTAAAAAGACTCATAAATATATTTTTTTTATCATCATAAATACAACATAATAATAAAGACATAAAAGGGGTTGTAAACAACAAAAAGTAATCCTTCCCTAAATATGATATTATTTTAGTGAACACGTAGTGTATATATGAAGCAGTAAACATTGTGTTTATTAAATATTAAAATTAATAAATCTAAAACCGTCAACGCAGTTCCACCCCTTGATTACGAGCGGCAAGTAGCATTTGGGACACACAATTCAGGAGTGCTAATATATTATTTTTGTGTCATACGTTATGCTACGTCAACGATGATTTAAATGAGGCGCCACGTGTGATCATTTACAGGGATGGATTATATTCATTTATATTTTTATTAAAAAAAACTTCATTTTTCACTGTTTATTTAACTAATTTCTAATTTCCTAATAGTAAAAATAAAACAAAAATTGACTAGTAATAAAAGTTAATGCAGCTCACTTGGATTTATTTAATTCAGGGCATTTTATAGCATTATATCATTTTTTAATAAACAAAGTATAATAACAATAAATTTAATTGAAAAAGAAAAGCATATTGTCTTCAATGTTTTGCTTAAAAAATATATTAAGTACATTTTTGTATTTTCTCTCCAAATAATTAATAAATTGAAATATACATATATTTAATGTCATACGATATTAGTGAAACTCTAAGGGGGTATTACCATTTAGACAGCTTGTGTTTTGACAGTTTTTCAGGAAGTTTTTTTGAGATGAATTTAATACTTGTAATCTTTCGGTTTTAAGTAGCTTTTTATTTAAATTTAAACTATAAAATGTTATTTTTAGTTATTTTTAAAAAACCCAGTAGCCTTAATTGAAGCTATCCCCGTTTTTTTTCGGATGACCGGAAATTTTTTTCCGGTTTTGTAACAGTCCTTAATCTGTATTAAATTATCTGAAGTTTGGACCATATATAATGTAAACTCTTAAAAATTAACAAAATAATGGCCATTTGGATAAATTAATCGAATTTTATCTCTTTTTTTGCCTTTAAAGCACTTGGAAATTTTTTAAATATTAATATAAATGAATGAAACTTGTCCAAACTCTAGAAAAAGTAGTGGAAATCAAGATTCTAAAAGCTTAAGTAGATACGTTTTATGGTTTCTGAGAAATATTTCCAGCCAATGAAAAAAAGTGGTTTCGGGAAAAACGCGTTTAAAATTTTGGCACAAGTATTAATCTTATTTGGAGATTCTTACTTTTAGTCAGCAATGCCAGCTTTGTACAATAGACCCTCTTTTTCTACTTTGGGGGATGAAACTAAACACTATAAAGTATCAAAAGATTCAAAAAAATTCAAAATTTCACAATTCTAAAAGATAATAAAATATAAACGAACGTATATATTTTAAATATAGTTTTTGTTTTTACATATTTTCTTGATTATTCATTTTAAGAATTGTGTTATCTTTAATAATTTTACATCGCGAAACTAAAAAACTGAGAAAAATAGTAAATTAATTAAAACACTACTTTTGTAAAGGGAGTTTAAAAAATTTACCAATAACTAAAGAGCCAGAAATATGAATATTTTTTCTGTTAAGTTAATATTAAAATATATTAAACAATATTTAAAGGTAAATATGATCTAAATAGCTAATAGAAACAACTCCAAGAATACTAAGCGCGGTTTAGGTATAAAGAAACCCTAACCCTACATAAGCCTCTCCATTTTTATGGTTATTGGTTAAAATATTCTAACAAATCATACAATAGTTCGTAATTTTTGTTACTGAATAAAGAGCGCAATTTAATTTTCTTTTTTTTCTTTGAATTATTTATGTTTTTGTTGTCTCTATTTTTATATTTATAAAACATACAAAATATTTTAGCCAAAAATTAATGGCCAAAATTCAATGTAAAAATTTAAACAAAATAACAATAATGTATTCAATAAATTTTAATCCCGCTCTGATTTTCTACCTTCTCGTATCTATATAGAACAAATCGATTACATTAAACTTGTACCTCCATGAAAATACAGTCGTTGTTCATCAAATCGGATTGATATAACAATAGAAAGCAGTCAGCTAACATTAATGTGAACGACAGGTATATACATGTACATATATGTATGTATATAATATATCTATATAGTACAATACCTGATGGGTTTCAGGTTAGGTGTGAAACTAAATCGAACGACTTCTCTACTATATTATTCTGTTGTTCATGGTTGAATTGGTGATGTCACCTTGTTCACGATAATGTGTTTCCCGAGGTGTGTTGTGCGATTCTTTGCCTATTATATATTATTCAATATCCTAAATTCGACTTTATATGATGTATGTATATCTGGGAACTTGGTAAAATTTTATAGAAACCCATTTGCCTTCAAATATATAATATTTGAGCCTATTGACTTCATTTTAATAAAAGGATTTTACAATGCAAAAAATTCTGTAACTTTTTCCACTTAAAACTAAATTAAATGATTGAAAAATTAGTAAAGTTTAACAATTCTTACAGTGTTTATCAATTTTTCGTTTCAATTTATATAATTTATGTAAATTTTACGAAATTATCTCAAAAATTAAGCGCTTTGTAGAAGTATTCTTGGTAGTACTTTGACAGCATCTTTAATTTTTATTATATATANGAAATTCGTGAAACCTCCAGAAAAAACATGCAAAGAAATTTTCAATCGTACAAAAATTGACCATTTTCGGCTAAAAACTGTGAGTTTTGAGTAAAAAAAAACTCAAAATGCAGTTGTAACTTTGAACACCCATCACTTTGAATGAAAACATCATAAGCTTATTTTACAGGAAATTGAATGCACTTTATTGTGCTGGAGGTTTAATTGCTGGAAAAAAATCTTCCAGCTCTGTGGAGATCGCCAAAGTTGAACGTTTTTTGGCCAAAAACGTGTTTTTTTGTTGAGGGGTTGAAAGGTCAGAAAAAAGATAATTCTAATCTGAGTTTACTCTTTTAAAGAATAGAAAAAACGGTTTTTTTTTTTCTGAAAGAATTGTCCAATTTGGTCGAAAAGTCGCTGAGTTATGTATGTGCAAAAATCCTCATGANTCACATTAATAAATAATGATCAATAAATTTTGAAAAACAATGTATGAAAAACACCTGTTAGCTACTAATTCATGAATGATTATAAGTAGTAATTATAAACGTAATAATAATAAAATAAATTTAATTCCAGAAATTCATAATTATGTAACGATTATTTTCAACAAAAACGTACATTATTATAATAATAGAACTTGAATGGAATTTGTGAATGTCAATGTTTAAGTCACGGCCGTATGTAAAAAGTGCAGTTACATTCGATAATCATTCAATTGTGAAACAAATTTTTTAATAGGGAAACAACTCTAAACATCTGTTGCATAAACGTGAAATTACATTACAATTATTATGTCACTTATCTATTATAAAATATGAATTATTTACAGTTTTTTTGTTGCCTTTTTTGTTTTGTATTTCGTGAGTTTATTTCAATGGAAATGAAAAACTGTATTTCTGTTTATATATTTAAAGTGAATGCTCAAAATTTGGTCAGTTATTTAATTATTTGGTAAATTAGTTAACAGTAAAAATATTTACTATAAATAAATTTTTTATTTATAACAATTTATCCAATCGTTAATTATACCTGAGCTTGTCGACTTTTGTAGATTTGAACAAGGTTATTATAATATATAATAATGTTAACCCCATTTCTTTATCGATTAAACAAAAATTTTAATGCTTTTATGAAAAGAATTGAATACTTAATTTTTTAAAAGCTAGTAAAGAAAATTTCAATTTTAAAATACGATCAGTGTACAAGTTAATTAATTGTTCATCAAAAATTTGTAATTGCAGCAAACTGAAAAGAATTATTTCTAATATTCTTCGATAAATGAGTTATTCATTTTCTCTAATACTTTAATAAAATTCATACCATTCTTGTTTAATTTTTTACCCAACACAATATTTTTCTTCTGCTTAACAATGTGTCTTCAATGTGTTAAAATAAAGATTTATAATGAGCTTCCATTGATATACAAAGCCGCTTAAAATGACGTGTTTTAAAGAACATAATTTAATATAATTTACATTTGTTTTAATTCTAGTATTTCGCAAAACAGTTGTAACAAGTTCGCACAACACCTGTGTCTGAGCTTAATCAATATATGTAGGTCAAACTCTAACCATTGCTTAGCGAAATAATGTTTAATTTATAACAATCATTAGTATCTTTGAAAGAGCTACTAATATTTATTGATTTTGTTAATAAAGTATAATAAATTTTTCGAAAACATTCTATTGTTGCCTTAATTGCTTGAAGACGGTATCAATTTAATTTACTATAAAACATTAAACACAAGTATTACATATTTATATACTTATACATTGATACATACATGTGTATATGTGTATATATGTCTATATGTAAGTGTACAAAATGTCCCTCAATGTACGGAGTGTAGCAAAACAGGCAAGGCCAATTCAATTATCACAGTGGATTAGCGACAATCTGGCGATGTATCGGCCCGATTCCGATATTACTGATGAAACTGGTTCCTATTTATATCTATAGATTTAATTCCCGTTTCACAGTAACAATAGTAGTAGTAGTTTCCAGGACGGTATTAATACTTATTGGTCCAGTGGGGGGAGAATGTTGAAAGAAATGATCCGAGTGGAAAATGTGCTTATTGCACTCTAGGTGAAAGTTAATACCCGTATCTCAATGATGTGTCTAATTTTTATGTTTTTTAAATTGTCCCCGAGGATTATACTGGCGAATGCATTTAAGCGGAAGTTAATTTGGAATATTTTGGAATTAAATTTATACATTTTGCATGAAAAGCAGAAGCGTAAAATTTTGAAAATAAATGAATAAAAAACAGTTTACTGTAAAATATATTAATAAGAGTTTATTAAAATTATTAATTGTATTTCGAACTGGAAAATCATAATATATAATAAAGAATAAAATAGAGTAATAAACTTATAATAAATGTATTTATCTCATTATACTGACGATATTTAAAAATTATGTATATATGTCAACATATATTAAAATTATTTAGTTTATATTAAAGATTTAAAAAAATCCGAATTCATTTCTGTTAGAAACAAAGTTTTTTATGCCAATTTTGAATTGAAGCTGAAATATTCAAAGATGTCTTCTAAAAATCAAAAATATTAAAAATATTACAATATTAATAATATCAGATATCATCTAAATTTATATTAAAATTGTTTTCATTTTAATAAAATAACTTACAAGACTTTTTTATAATTATAATTTATAGGCGTCGCCACGAAACAGTGTAATTACGTAATCATTGAACATTTGCAAAATACCGCTTTGCAATCTGTAACGTTTTATGTGTTCCGATGTTGTTGCAATATACAAAAACGCTTTGTAAAGAAGTAATCAATGTAAACAAAACCTGCGTACACTGCAAAAATAACTTTTTGAATAAAGTTGCGGCGTACTTCATATTATTGAGAAGTATGTCAACTAAACGTGAAGCAAAATATCTGCTTATTATTATGTAAGTACATTGATTCATGGCGACGACTAGAGTTACAAAACGATGATTTTAAATATACTTTATAGCAAGATATTAGCTAAAGGCAGATCCAGGGAGCATCTTCTTTTTAGCTAGCAAAAATTCTTATATATAAAACTTTTATGATCATATAAAATTTATTTTTATTTTTACTCATTTAAAAGTTGGACAATCCTAATTTCTAGAAATAAATTTTAATTTTAAATATCTAATATTTAAAAAAAAAAACAATATCTTAGAACTTTGGGTGGTAAGCAATAGAACTGCCATAAAAAAAAATTAAAAAGAATTATTGTCGCAGATATTGTCAGTTTAAAAGACTAGACAAAATGGGCAAGACTAAAAATTAGAGAAAGATTGGGTATAAACAGGAACATTATCAAAACAATTGGATATAAAAGACTGAGATGGTCCAACAAGATTTTAAATTCGACTTCTACAAATATCAGAAGAAGACTTATTGTTGACATTGCACACTAGAGAGAATAAAATATGTAAACCTCAATATAATTTCAAATAAGATTAAAAAAACAGATTACGCAAAATTAATAATTAATTAACAAAATGAGCCAAAAACTATTTTTACTAATCAGTATTTATTCTAAAACCTTTCACTCATTTATAATCAAACTAAATTTCATAGGTGCTCCAAAATGAAAAATACAAATGATTATATGAACAATACACGCAATGACATAATCAAAGTCTTAATCCGTTATGTATACAGAGGATATAATGTTAAAATGTTCAGTTCAACAACTATGCGTTCATGTTCTTTGTACGTATGTACGTACATATGCATATATGCGTATTTTGGGACATAACATAGTTGAGCTACACTAAGCCAAGGGTGACATAGCGATAATCCTGTCCATTTGCTCGATGCTCCTGGCTAAGTCCCTATTCTGTGGTGTGTTCAATCATAGATATTTTGTGCAATATATTCTAGATTAATTTTCTCGGAAAAATTAAATCTAACTTAATAACATATTCTAATATAATAACAAATTAAAATTTATTGTTTTATAATATGTATATCATATTACCAATGATTTCAATTGTTTCAAAACAAAAGCGTAATATATTTAGCTATTAAATATAGAAAAATAATATATCTAACCTCTTTATTTTGACTATATAAGTTTTAAAACGTCAAAATTATAAAAGAAATACTTCTAACATTGATTTTTATCCTAATAAGTGTTTAATCTAAAAAGATAACCTTAAAATTATTTCAATTGCTTATCAAATATTTTGGAATATTAAATTTTGTATTCATGTTAATATTTTAATAAAAATAATAGCATATACAGTATATAAAATTGAATATCTCTATAAAATGCAATGTATAAATCTGTGGAAAGATATAGCGCAAACTCTATCTCCATGGGGTGCGTTTTATAGTATTCACAATAATGTTGAAAAGCGGGTATTGGTGCAATGGTAGCACAGCAGTGGTAGTGCTAAGTAGAGCCTCTATGTCGATCGCTTATTTATTCATGAATTTGCGGGCAATGCTTTTAACCCCATTTATTTAAATGTCAACTGACTTTATTTTGGAGCCTGTAGTCAGAGTTAAGTAGGGTTTTTGCATTAATTTTATGGCCTCATTTATGAATTATTCTGGAAAATTATGCACAGTATGGTATTTTATATATTCTATCAGGTTTTATCATAAAATATGGTTATAAACAATTATTAAATATGTTAAATTTATATTTATTTGTATCAGAATATAATACTGATTGAAAACCAGTTAAAAACTGATTAAAAGCTGAAAAAAACTTATCTGTTTTTATAAAATAGATTAAGGGAATATTAGAAAATCAATTAATAGACTTTAATACCAGTTAAAGACCAAATTATTTATTTCAAAAGACCAATTGTTAATATAATATCATGAATAAAGAAAAAAACTTGTTCTCCTTTTCGCTTCTTCTTAAAATTGGCTAAGGAAGTGATTAATTGATTAAAAAACCATTTAAAAACTGATTAAAAGACGGTGACAAGCAGAAAAATATTAGTTAATAAACAAATTAATACTGGCAATGCTCTTAACTTATCTGTTTTTACAAAGTAGGTTAAGGAAATAGTTGAAAATCAATTAATAGACTGTTAAATATCAGTTAAAGACTAAATTATTTATTTCAAAAGACTAATTGTAAATTTAGCATCATGAATAAAGAAAAAACCTATTCTCATCTTTCGCTTCTCCTTAAAATTGGTTAAGAAGGTGATTAAAAAGCAGTTAATAGACCAGTTAATACCGCTTAAAGACCATATTGTTTATTTCAAAGTTATAGTTGAATTATTTTATTTCAAAGCAAAGTTGAAGACCAATTAATGTAGTATTATTTTCTCAATTATGAAGTTGAATTTTATGAATATTTATCGATCAATTTATAAAATAAACAAAAACAAAAAGAATCTGCAAAATTTGTATTTATATTAATATTTATTCTAATTTAATTTAATTTAGAAGTTGTATATTTTTCCTGGAATAAAGATGAGCTAAAAATAACTAATTAATTAAGAGCAATAAGTTAAAACGATGTATCAAACAAACAATTTACCCCCTTTAAATATGAAAAACAAGGACAAAAGCCCTTTCCGTGTTTATCCCATACAAATAAAAATATCACCCTTACTCAATACATTGCTAGCGGTAGTAACGTACCAGTAAATAGTAAGAGATAGAAAAGAACCCTATGCGCCATGCAGAGTGGTATTAGGTATAATTCTTCCGTTTCGTCACGCGTTATTTCGCAAACTCAATCACTTGTTGACGTCTTTCCTTTTGTTCAAAGTGGGAAGCTGTTTCCTTCATTCACGCTAATTGAATGACTCATGTGTGTGCGTGTATCTGAGTGAGATAAGATGACTTCAAACAAGTTTAGATACGTTTATATTTCAGTCAAGTGAGAACAAAACAACTTTGTTAACGAGATTTATTGGTTAACTCATCGAATTCAGAACACCACTTAATTGTTACCTATTTTATTTTTACACCATTTTTCTCAATTATCAGTTTTTCACTTTTTTTATTTAACAATCATTTATAAGTAACAATTAAATAAATAATATCAGTTGATTTGATTTTGATCAAAATATTAATAACTTATATATTTTTCATTGTCATAAAAATCGTTTACGATCAACTTTTTTATTTATTAGTTTGGTGTCTTTAGTTCATTGTACTCAAGTATTGTTGGAAACTAAAGATATCGGCTATTACGACAAATCGGTTTTAACACAATTATTATCAAGAAATATCGTTACACCGACGGTTTTTTTTTTTTATTATTATTTCAGCTAAATTCTACTTTTCATTGCTGCACTAATATGACGAAAAATTCTAACTAGTTATAACCTTACATTTCTTAAACAAAGTCCCAGTTTTTTTACGATTAATACTTTTTATAAGTATTGTGTAGAAGAGATTATAACACTACTGCTAAATTTTTAACTAAAACTGAATCTTTGAAAGCAACACATGTTTTACAAAATTATTGCTTTAATAATGAAAATATAATATAATATCAACTAAATAAATTAATTCAATTTTTTTTAACACTGATATAAGGAGCAATCGGTTATTACAACCACTTTTTAAGTTTTTATAAGCGGCTTTTAGAGTATTATCAAATAATTTCAGTAAACTATAAGATTTAATAATAATAAGCGCAGAAAAAAATCGATTATTCAATTGTTTTTCAACGCTTGCTTAACTGATTTAGTGAAACCTATAATTAATTGTATTATTTTTATCCAATACCCGCCTAATTTTTTTGCTTGGTTTCTTACCTACATTTCATAAATATTTAATATATTATTTTTCTAATTATATTTCCTTATTTGTACACAGGGATTAATCAAGGAAATTTGTTTTGAATATATTTTTTATTAATAATATTAAATTTAAAAAAATGGTGCTTTTTCCTGGTGATGTTAAAAATAAATAAAAGTATTATTTTACCAAGCCTGAATAAGGAAACTATTTAATATTTTAATAAAAATAGAATAGTTGATTAACCTGACCTGTAGAGACCTATTCTTAAAAACTTTTTATAATTGTTTTTATGTTTGCAATAATATTGTCAAAAATTCTGGAATCCTTATTTTAATGTAAAGGTTTAAATGAAATTGAAATAAATAATATGTATATACGTAAATCCATGGTAATATCATTTCAATAAAACCGTCGCATTTGTAATCGCAGCAATCACACACACAAACACACACAGACACAAACGTTAGCTTAGGTAATATCATTCATAGCTAATGTCCAACTGTTCAAAGCGACCAGATTATTCAAAGTCGTTTGAATGCATTAGCACATGAATTCCCTGTATTATATGTATGAACGGTGCACTTGTCCACACACTATTAAGTTAGTGGATCGTGCAAAAAATACCACACCCTATACAACACAATATCATACATTACATTTTCCAGTAATAGATCATCAACAGATGGTGCATTTTTCTATTCCATTTACGCATTAGCTGACTTTATTGGCGGATTTTTATTCACATAGATGGTGCTTTTATATTTTTATGAACTCTTTCGATACTCGTTTCAATAATATTTGAAAAATTTTAATAATTAGTATTATAATGCATTTTGAAAAATAAAATAATAAAATTTATGCAATATTTGATAGACAAAACAACAATATATTTTTTTTGCATAAATCAATTCATTATACTGACTAGAATAACCCCCTAAAGAGATTTATTGATATTCGAAGTCATTGCAAAGATACAAGAAGAATTGTGGAGGCCGTACAATACGCTAACTATAGTATCGAAAACTTTGTACGCGTATTTCTCAAAACTACATTTTTTAAACTGAATGCCACTTTTTCTCGGGAACTATTCTATCAAATCACTTAAACCTTTATCGGAAATATGTAAAACTGTTTTTTCTATTGCCAAGCATAGAATTTTTTAAAATTTNACGATTGTTATTTTACACTTTAAAAAATCCAGATTATCGCAATTTTTACATCTGTCAGGGTGGGGTCCCTCCTTTATAAAACTCTAGGTAAACATATCAAACAGATTTTCGTTAAATATATATTATATAGTTAAATTTTTATTATATAAAATCCCTAAACATAAAAAAATGGTTATCAAATTTTGAAAACTTTTTAACTACATAGATACAATTAACATACAATTTAATTAAACACTATTACGATGCACTAAAACAAGTCCTATCTAGTTAATTATGTAAAAAAAAGTTTGTTACCATTTAATTATTTGCATAAACTTTGAAATTATGCAGTATATTGTATTTTTATTTAAGTAATACTTCCAAAATACGATTTATTAATATATTTGTAGTTTTTGGCAAATCAGAATTCTTAATTTTATTATCAGATTTTTTTTTGATTTGAAGCTGTTTTATTAACAATTTATATAATTCTGCGTTTTTTCGTCTAAAATGTTTGCTTACAACCCCTTATTGATATGGTAATAAATTGTGTAATCAAAACGGTTATAAGCAAACAAATATCGGCATAAATCTTCACTTTCATATGTGAACATTAAATGTGTATATTTTTTACATTCTTAAAATTATTAATATTAATGCATATAAAAAAAGGGTTTTTATACATTTATAATTCTTTATTATCTATTTATCTTTTTACGTATATGAAGAAACATATTTTGGCAAGCGATATAAAAATTAATAAATAAATAAAAATTATTATAATATTTCTAATTTTTATTTACAAATATAATATTTCTATTAACCTTTCCATTACCTAAGAAAAAATAAATATTTATTTTACAACAAACATAAAATAAATAGATTGACGAAGGATAAACCATCTTATAAATCAGTGTTTAAACTTTGCAGAAGTATTTGGAAGATAAATAAAATAAAAAATGAAAATGAAATGATTTTGATAAAACCAAGGATTATTGATATTTTGTTCAAAAAATTAATCTTTTAGAGTCTTATTTCCGGGAAAAATCATTTAAAACCTTTTGTACGATTATTATATAAAAAATTATATTACAATAAAATAGAAATTGAATTGCTGCAAACTATCTTTTTTGAATAAAATATTCGAAGTTTTAATGAAGGTTTGAAAGAAACAGCAATATTTGTTCAACTCAATAAAAATGTCGAAAAAATTAATATTGATATCATTGTTAAACTTCACGGTAAGTACAAAATATACTTTGGCAAACCTGTATGTGTCAATTTCTAAAATTAAGAAGCCAGAAATATTTAAAGTACATTTATGTTATCACAGGAGAATAAATATCATTCCTGTAATTTAATGTGAAAAAAAATTTCAGGAAAAGATTAAATAACTTATAAGTTTTTTTATAATAAATTATTAAAAAAAATTAAGTTACTATAAAATCCTTTCAACTTACTTAATTCAATGTTAAGAAAAATTTTGCAAATATTTTCATATAAATAGTTTATATATTAATATTATTGTTACTATTGGATGATGACTATATAACAATCAAAATATATGTGACAAAATTAAAAAAACTACGTCTAGCATGTGAAGGTCCATAAACCTTAAAAAGCATAAGCAGTAAGGAAGTCATCCATGCGCATTTCAAATATATAATATAAACTGCGGTACATGGATGACAGTTGTCAATGTCAATAAATAAATTATTACATGTCACTTGCTGCAATAAAATAATTTGAATGAAATAAATTATACGATAGGTTTATCGATTGTGTTCAAATGAATTATGGAATTTTGTTTCATAGCTTTTTTATGATATTTTCTAGTTGTTGAAATGAATTATGTTAGTGTAACAGCATTATAAATGTATTTCAATTTTCCATTAGTAATATTTATCAATAATGCGTAAGTATTTTTATACATAAAAATATATGTTAATGAGATATAAATTTCTTTTTCCTATTTCACCTAGTTTTTTTAAAATTTCTATTAAAAATTATTAACTTAATGATTAATTAACGCAAGTAGTTATAAATCATACCTGTTAAATACAGATAATGATTGTAATTATATTTTTACAAATAAGACATTCCTTCAATATCTTTATATTTTAATTAAAACATTCTTTAATATACGTTTTATCAGTGTATACATTAATTAATTTATTCAGTGTAAAATATAACTTGTAAACAATAAAAAAATTATTATAATCTATGTTAAAAGCTATAAACATAATAATTATGTTATTTTTAATTTATTTTTATTTATATTATTAGAAAAAGAAAATATGAATATATTGTATAATATGAATGTATAAAGGCTCATAGTAAAACGCATACAGAAAATGTTTTAAAATATTTGTATAAATTAAGTCGTTCTACGATTTTATTAAATAATGTATTTCCTGTTTTCGAGTTTTTATTATTGGTTTGTAGAAATGTTAACTAAATTTCTTTTTGATTGTAACCACAAAATTGAAAATAACATATTTCAAACATATATGTATAAAAATAAGTAATTTAATAGTTATTTACATACCAAATGCGAGAACGACTGGTTCACGGAAATAGAACAAATCCGGGAACCAAGTTCACGCAAGAAGTATGTACAATATTTTTTTTACGAAAAGTTTAAAACTATTAATTAATTATTTATATTATTTTTAATGGTTATGTTTAACGTTTCATAGGTTACTGCTGTCAAATCAGACAGAATGTGTTGCCAACTGTGTTAATGAAATGCACTAAATTTATACCTAAAAATTAAATTTCTTTCAATAATTTACTACTTTTCATAATCATCATTAGGAAAAGCAAAGTTTGAAAAACTATACTTTTTTATTATAAATACAGTTTTTTAATAGATACCTTAAAAATAGGAATGCTTTTTGCAAAATTTCCCGTAAGACTTTCTGGTTACAATGCGGTAAATAGAAATTTCGGATGTTACTAAGGTAACGCAAATCAACACTTTTCAATGCATGAGTACAAAAAATATATTTCTTGAGATACACATTATAATAAGAATAAATAAAATAATTTATTAACATCCGGTTCCCTTGAAGCAGAAGAATTCGAAGCACATACACAACACAATTATAAAAAATATATATTCACAAATATTATAATAAACGTCTTTACTCAATGAAGAATACAAAACAAATAAAATATTAACGATAAAACATGTGTTTATAATATTATTGAGTATAGACAAGAAAAGACAAGATTTAATATGGATATGCGTAATTCAATTTTGTTAGTTTCTAAAAAGGTAAAATATATTAATATTAAAAATAGTTACCAGAGGCGTGCAATGAATTTTTTTAAGGGTTTTTATATTTACATTTTTTTAAATAAGTTTAAGTTCTTTTAAAAATTTTGCAACATTTATGTTAATTAAGTCAAGTGTGAGTTTAATTAACTTTAAATTATTTTTTATATATTTGATGCAATAGGTAATAACTTTTCGGGATCTTTTTTTGTCTTATTTGCTTTCTTTATTATTTATTATTATATATTGGACTGTAAATCAGCCTTTATTCATATTATTTTCAATTAATGAATATGTTTTACCATTTTGAAGTAAAAATTACTAAATTTCTATTACTAATATATGTCTATCTGTTCTGCTGACCCTTTTTTTTTTAATTATTTTTTATTTAAAGTTTACTAAAAGCTTCCAAAACGTTTAAATATATTACATATAAAATTCAAATACAAAAGTTAATATTTTCAGCACTAGTATTACGATTAAACTGACGATCTATATCATTCTATTTAAACTGTATGAGTTTGACTTTGTCGCCGTTTTAACTTAATATTAGAAGTACTTCATATTTTTCCCATAAACAAATAAAAGAAATAAAAGAGGTGTCCAGGAAACTAATGTAGGAATAAAAATATATTATTTGTGTATTTCCGAAGTTTGGAAATATCTCGAACATTTCAATCGCAAAATTGAATCGTTGAAGATGGTCTGTTGGTTTTAATTCTTGCACAAGCTGGATTTTGTAAGGCTTAAGATGCAAATTCTTCCTTATAATTCTTTTTAAAGACGATTTTCGAACGTTTCATTCTNTTTGTTTTGTAAGTTATTAAAAATAATAATTCTGGTACAATTTAATGTACAATTAAATAAGTAAAAATTATATTTTATATACGTATTAAACGTAACATTTACTTCGAAATATCCTATAAAAACTGATTACCTATTATTATCCGGACATAAAAGAACTATATTTAATTCGATTTTAATTCATATTTTTTATGTTATTCGCTTAGATGTGGTTAAGAATTCCACAAATTATTTAGTTTTTATATTTGTATTATTCAGTTGTTTTAAGTCCTGGAATTACCATGTGCATAAATAGAACAAAAACTTGTTTTTTAAAGGAATTTATTATTTACAGTATTTATAATTAGTAAAAAAATTGTTTATTATTTCTTTAATTAGATTTATTCATAAATTGATCAAGTATTTGTTTATGTAACAGAATTCTGTAATATTCATATCATATATGTGTAATAAAGTAAGATACTAAGTTCCAGAATGTATTTTTGTAAAATAAAATTTTATAACCCCTAAAGAAAACACAATAACCTCATATTTCGAAGTTAAAATCAAGAAGAAACTTCGCTACCTACCACTTTCTTATACTCTATCGTTTTTATACACATCGTAATTTCGAAGAGACAGAGGGAAAACATTTATCGTTTCTACATGATGACATATCAGGGTAAAGAAGGATGAAGGGTGCACTCAAATAGGGTGTGGCCGTCGCGACGACAAAGGAGCGTCGTCCAATCAACTTGCTCGTTCGCTGATATCAGCATCGAAATACTAACGACCCAACACAGAACCAACTAGATTCACTATATTCATACCGAGCCCTTTTCATCGGATCCAGTGGGCGTACGATGCTCAGTCGATAATGTAGAGCTTTTACGCGACGGCGCACTCTCCAAATCACATATACGGAAACAGGACTTATATACACATACATTTTATTTCGGGATATTCGTACGAAACTGATAGTGAAGTGAAAAAAAAAAAAATTGGGTTTATTTATTGTTTGTTTTACTATCGAATATTTTTCGAATTTCGTTGTTTTAACTTCATATTGTTACAAAATTTAAACACCCGCTTCTTTTTTGTTTTAAGTGTTTGTTTTATACTTAAATATGTTTGTGATATTATTTTAATTATTGTGATTATTTTGTGATTTGTTATTTTTTAATATTAAGACAATGATAATGCATTCAGAAGATAATAATAAAAATATTCTTAATATTGAAATGATTTTAAGAGTTCCACCAATTTCTTTGGAGTCTATTCCTGAAGTATTATATTGTACGTTTATATATTTATAACAATCTTTAATAATTTGTTTATTTCTGTAATAAAACAAATTTTGATTGCCAATTGTTAATAATTACACAGCAACCTAACAATATAAAGTCAATTCAATTGTTTTATATTATTTAAATAAAATTTAAAGTTGAATTATTTTATTCCAGCGACGATTCCAAAGTGCGGCGGTTGCCATGAGTTTATCCTGGATAGATTTATCCTAAAAGTATCAGATAGGACGTGGCATGCGAAATGTTTGCAATGTAGTGATTGCCGGGTGCAGTTATCTGACAAATGTTTCGCAAGAAACGGACAATTATTTTGCAAGGATGATTTTTTCAAGTAAGTATCACATTCTTGGTTTATATTATTTATTATAGTTGTTTATGTAAAAATATAATAAGTAGAAATTACTGTAAAAGATTTATACAACCTTTTTATATTTGATGTATTGCGTGATGTGATCACATAAAGTCTGAAAGTAAATTATGAAAAATAGAAGTCAATAGACGAAATGAATATAAAAATTTATGTTGTACTAAAATAAATCATAAAATTTTTTATGTTGTTTTTTCTTTTTAAGAACAACTGAATACGAATATGTAATTTTTGTGTAAGACATATTAGTAATTTGTGTAAAATATGTAGTATTTTATAATTTGATTTATAAATAATTAAGATTTAGTAGCTTAAGCGATTTTGAGATAAGATAATTTTAAAGTTTAAAATGTTATTTGATGTTTCGCTTTTTTATTTTTGCTAGCGACTTATAATTCATAAAAGAACTTTTTCATAAATAGTTTGTCATAAAAAAGTCATTTTTTCGAAATACAGATTTTTGAAGTTTACTTTTTGAAAGTTTAAGTGAAGTTTTCAATAAACTGACATTTTAACAAAATAAAATACGAGTTTTTTTAAAGTTCATTCTATCTAAGTTTTACACTTACGTATGTACTTGTTTTCTTGTATTTTTGAACAACAATTAGTAATAACTGCGAGAGCAATAACTTTTTGAATTGGAAGTTTAAAGTAAAATTTATCGTAAAAGCAAATAAATTTAATGGTTATTAAAAAATTTTTCCAATAAAATAATTGTTTTTACAAAATCTATCGTTCAAAATACAAATCTATAAATATATGTGTATTTGAATTGTCTAATTTAGTAAAATCTTCATTTTCTGCAAAAATACAATTTGAAATAAGATTTTTTTAAACATTTTATAGTTATCTACTTGCGTCCTTAGATTTTAATAAAATTTCTCATATAAGGTATTATAAAAAATGCAATCACTTATGTTATCGGTATAAAATATTAGATTTCGGACAAATAAATAGCTTATTTTTGAGTAATTTCGTCAGGAATAAAACAGAAGAAATAATAAACCAATCTTTATTTTAATATAATTATATCTCAATTTCGACTTTTGTCGATATGAACTTGTATATATCTTTTGGTCCCAGAATTAAACAAAATTGTATAAAAAAATATTCATTTACTAAACTATTATTATTATAAAAGTGAAGTTTAGTTTTAAATGTAAACTTTTGCATGTTTATTTAGGATAAATAAATAAATATTGAATTATTATACCAAAGAGAAAAATTCCTCTTTGGTGTTCCTTAACGTATTTATGATATCTGTTATGTTTCCGTATGCTGTGGGTGCAGACGTTTCGGCACAAAATGCGCTGGTTGCGATCAAGGAATTCCACCGACGCAAGTGGTCCGTCGCGCCCAAGAACACGTCTACCATTTGCAGTGTTTCGCATGTGTTATGTGCGCTAGACAACTAAACACCGGAGACGAATTTTACCTCATGGAAGATCGGAAATTGGTTTGTAAACCGGATTATGAAGCCGCTAAATCGAAAGGTAATTTATTTAATCGGGAAATAAATAATTGATAACTAATTTAATTTAAATAATTTAGATGGAAGTTGCTTAGACGGTGATCAACCAAATAAGAGACCACGCACAACAATTACAGCTAAACAATTAGAAACCTTAAAAAGCGCTTATAATAATAGTCCGAAGCCTGCAAGACATGTTCGTGAGCAACTTAGCCAAGATACCGGTTTGGACATGCGAGTTGTTCAAGTTTGGTTTCAAAACAGGTATTATTATTATTTATATTTAACGTAAATATTTAATTAAATTTGTAATATTTAATAGGAGGGCAAAAGAGAAAAGACTTAAAAAAGATGCGGGACGCACAAGATGGAGTCAATATTTCCGGTCTATGAAAGGTGGCTCTTCGCCAAGACATGACAAACTTTTAGATAAAGATGAATTAAAAGTTGATCTTGATTCTAGTTTTAATCATCATGGTATGTTTTTCATTTTTGTAAATGATATTTGAACAAATTAAAAAATCTCGACTTACCTTTGCAGACTTAAACAGTGATGACAGCTACGGCACAGTAGTCAATTTAGGAATGGACCAAGATGGTTCATCACCACACAGTGGTGTGGGGCGAAGCACTTCGTACCTGCATGGGGCTACCTCACCCCCATATTTAACCGGACATTCACCGCCCCACGGACATGAACCATTCCATTACCCCGATCAATTGGGAGTTTATACACCTTTAGGTAATAATTATTTTCTAATTTATATTTTTTGCATTAAAATATGTTTCTTTTTGTAATAGGACAAGGTCCACCACCTGGTTTAGTTCATACTCATGGCCTGCCCCCAGGAGCAGAAACAGATCTTAGTAACGATAGCAGCCCCCCACATGGTTACCCAGATTTCCCCCCTAGTCCAGATTCTTGGTTGGGAGAAGGATCAGCTAGTCACTACTGACCGTCATCAACGATAAATTTAAAATCACTACAAATAATAATTTACTTCAAGATGACGATAACAATTTGCAGATACCATACAATTAGCGATAGAATAATATATTTATTTATTAAGTATTTATATACATCTCTAAGATATTTTTATTCATGTTTTATGCTTGTGAATGCAGTGTGGCAGGTACAAGCTAGTGTACTAATGAGTTTATCATCATAGCATTGTTCTAGTCAAATGAATCTATGAATTGTGTCCGTTTACAATACAAATCTAGTCGTGAAATTTATTTATTTCTTAAACACAGACACAGCGTACTATTTCTTTCAATAATTAAATAATCAGTCTTTATTTGTTTTATATTTTTTTAATTCCAAAAATAAATAGTGCATCTAAATTTCATTTTAAACATTTTAACCTAAAAATTTTGAGATCATATTGCACATATTTTCAAATCAAACTAATTGCACATTCCGTTAGAAATTGTACGTAAATGTCTGTTCTCAGAGTTCAGTTGTTGTAACACCCCAATATTGATTCATCCTATCCATTTCAATAGAATCCGCCAATCCTCTTTCTTGCATTACAGCGAAATCATATTCTAAATTATACGGCATTAGTCTTTGAAGACTACCAAAATACGCCGCATGTGGACCCCCGACTAATTGCCGTCGTTCTGGAGAAAACCTTGTAGAACCTCTATTTATTACAGGATTAAATGATCTAGTGCTTCCAAAATGCCGGTTTAATAACGGAGCAGCAGGTAACGGATTTGTATCAGCTAAATGTGGACTACTTCTAGATAAAGGTGTTTGTGATTTAATCAAATTTGGAGGATGTCTTCGGAAGCCTCTAGACGATAAAGTATTCAATTCTTTATCAAATAATAATTGTGTATTTTGTTCCAACATGTATTCCCAACATTTAAATTGTTCTTCTGATAAAGCTGAATCAGTTTCTTCACGAGATCTATTATCCTCTTCCCTGGAAATTGTTCTAGCTCGGACAGCTTTAGCAACTCCGCGGTAACTTCTCCGTTCCGGAGATATTTTAATTTCAGTTGATTCATAAGCTTTTCCTATTCGATTTAATTCGTTTTGTTTAGCGTTATTTAATTGATGTATAAATAATTTAGCGGAGGAATTGCAATCACTACAAGCATGATCACTTTGACCACTTGGTGATGATCTATCGTCGTTATTAGGTAATTGCGGATTTTTTTCTAAACAATGAGAACAACTATTATTGGATTCGCAACAACAACCAGCTTGACATAAAGTTGCGGTTGTATTAGTTGTTGTTGAGCCTCCCCCGCTGTGGTATTTATTTTTTCGGATAGTCTGCCGTAATTCGCGCATTAATTGATCAACATCTGATTTAATTATGCTAAAATGTACGACAATTACACTTATATTATCTTCAGCTCCATAACTTTGTGCTAAATCTTGTAAACGTTTTGCTGCTAATATAACATTACTTTGTGATTTAACTTCCGCTACTGCGGCTTCAGGGCTCATAACATCCCATAAGTTTTTATTAGCTATTATCATAAATTCATCTTGCTCATCGAGAAATATTTCAATAACATCCGGATCGGGAACTAACAAAGGAAACTGGGAGTTTGAGCGTAATGTTTTCCTAGAAACAGGTGGGAGTAAGCGAAGCGGTCCAGAAGATCGTCCAATTACAGCTCGGATTTCTCCAACACTCGCTGCGCGAAGAATATACTTTCGAGTTCCTCCACAAAAGGAATAATCCGCAGTGATCTTTGATCGCATGATGTGAACAATAATGGCACTCATTCCACTTTTTTGACTTTTATCTTTTAGCTCTCGATGAGCGGATAGCATTGTATATTTCATGTATTCTCCAGCAGTTTCTTTCACTGTTCTTTCTTCCATAAGTATTCGAGGAACAACTTTATCCACGGTTATCGGAATTATATTATTATTTTCTCCATCAAATATTCCAAATAAGGCTTCTGTGTTACAAAACGCTGGAAGCCTAATTTGGGAAATGTATAATCTTTGTTTGCATCCAGATGTTTCGGAAAAACCTACAGTCCAACTAGTTTCGTTAGATGAATCATTTTCACAAAATGGTGCAGGTGCTAAAGGTAATGATGTTCGATTTCTTCCAGATACATCAACTAAACTCATAGGTCGATGTGTTTTATAATTTTGAAATTGTTGTGAGTCTACATGTAACTTGAGGTTACACGATAAATCGAGAAATTTTAGATTAGGTGGAACTAAACTTGATAGGTCTATCCGATCAAGTTGGTTGTGAGCCAAATCCAATACTCGTAAAGACGATAAAGTGCTGAGTTGCGGACAAGATTGTAACAGATTGGAATGAACTCTAAGAACATTTAAGTGTTTTAGTGAACGTATTGTTTCTGGCAGGCGTAATAATTTATTTCCTGAAAGGACGATTTCTTCTATATCCGGCCAGCAATTAGCACAATCTTCCGGTATTGAAGTAAAACAATTATAGGCACCATGAAACACACGCAATTTCAACATATACGCACCGATTCTGTTCATAGATTTATCTGTTAAACAATTTGCTGTCAGGTACAGTTTTTCAAGAACGGAAGTCTCTTCCGGAACGGGTAATTCACATAGTCTATTATTTGATAGATTTAACACTTTAATATTAAAAATGGCTTTGAAGAAATTTTCTGGTAACATTGATAAACTATTGTTTTGAAGAAATAATTCTTGTACCGGTATTCGTCTTGGTAAATTTGGTAATGATTGTAGTTGGTTGTATGCGAGTTGTAACGTGTGTAAGTACGGCATTTCATTGCAAAATAGATGATCTGGTAGTAAAGATAAGGCGTTATGGCTGGCGAACAGCGAACGGAGTTCATGACAGCATGACAACCAGTCGGGCAGCTGAACCAGTTCATTGTATGAAACATCAATGTGACGTAATGATGTGGGTGCTACTATCACACTTAATTTGGACAACCCTATAATTAAAAACCCCCAAATATTAATTAAACATTTAAAATTATCGCATCCAATTTTATATTTTAACATTAAATAAAAATTACATAGTAAATACAACCATCAGGTTATTGTAAAAATTTGCTAATTGTCTTTAATGAGTGATTCCTATATTTATTATTGAATCTATTATCGTGATTATAAAATTCACAACCTATAACATAAGTTTTATCATCTAAAAATTATATTAGCTCCGATGGTAATGATTGCCATTATTAATTGCAGGATATATCGATAAATCCTACAATCAAAGATGGCAATCATTACCATCGGAGTTAAAATAATTTTTAGATGTTAAAATTTATTATACAGGTGGTGAGTTTTATAATTACGATAATAGATTTAATAATAAAAATAGTGATCACTCATTTAAGTCGATTAGCGAATTTTTACAATACTCTGATGTTTGTATTTACCATATAATTTTCTCCGTGTATTAATATAGACAAATTAATTAAAATAAAATAATAAATTAAAAGTTACATAAATAAAATTTCAAGCACTTCTTTATAANAACTAACTTCTTATGAAATAAATTTCGAAAAAAAAAAAATTAGATTATTGCAGGGTTTTATAATAATAAAACATTTTTAAAATGGTTAATTTCTTAAAAATAGTTAAAGAGACATTAATTGAGATATTTTGGAATAATTTTATTGGATAGATGTGTAAAAATTTTAGTGTCAAATAAAACAATAATCGATTGTTAAAATTTTTTAGATTAAAAATAATCAGTACTGTAAAAGACCTTTTGAAAAACCGGTCTTAAAAAAATATACATATATAAACATTGATAAAAAAACCGGGTAAAATCTGTTTAAAATTTAATTAAAAAGCAATCAAAAATTTCTATTAAAGACTATTTAATATTAATTTTTGTATGATCTAAGACTGTTAAAAGACCATTTTTAGTTTCCGGTATTATTTTATAATTTTTTGTTAAGAGATACCGAATAACTTGCAAAGCAGCCAAAAACTAATGTTTGGAAATAATTGAAAAACTGAAATGCATCGCAAACTCGATAAATGAATTATATTTAATATTATATAAAAACAAATTCAAAATCTTTGAAATTAAAATATTATAAAAACAAATATAAAAATATTAAAAACTTTCATTCTATATATATTTGAATACTTTAAGTAACAAATATCCTCTAACTAAAGAAAGTTTTTAGTCACCAAATAGTTCAAATAAATTTCGTAATATAGCATAAATGTAATGCCAAAAATAATTATAACAAAAAATTAAAGTAAATTTCATAACTATAAATAGCTATGTTTAAAACAAAAATGTTTTAATATTATCATGCATGTTGTAAACTTAAAAGAAAATCACAACGTATTTGTTAACTTACTGTTATTTCCGGCAATTAGTGAAGTTAGATGTTTGCCATGAACAGATAAATGAACCAGAACATTCCGGGAACATTGTAGCACTTGAAGTTTATCAACAGCACTTAAATCCAAAGACTCGATCGCATTATCACTTACATCTAATTCTGTTAAATTCTGAAAATTATCCTATTTTTATTATTATTACAATTAAATACAAATTAAATCAAAGTAATAATAAAACAATTGAATAAAATGTTAATTAATACATAGTTTTGTAATACAAATAAAACTATTTTAATTATAGTTATTATAATACACATATGCAAAGACAAATATAAGTAAAATCCATAAAATTAAGTTTCACAAATTTCATAACAAAAAATGATGAGTCAAAGTTAGTGTTTAGAAACGGTGTATATTTCATATAGTATACAATGACTGAAAATTTCATCAAATATGCGAAATAACGGAAACATATTACTGTTTAGTACAATCGTAATTACTTATGTCTTATCTATTAAATCTAGAAAAAGAAACAAGGTAAAAAGTTTTTAAAAAATAGTTCAGAATGCAGAAAGCGATCAAAATAAAATAGTCGTTATTAATAAAAGGATGTGTGTTATATATTTATTACGGATGTTAAGTATAATTAAGTGATAGGAAGATGTGTTAAAAATGAGAATAATTATTATTATACATGGATTATTCTTTAATGCGATACTTACTCCATAATTACCTAGAATTATGTTTCCTTTTAATCGATTTGAACGGAGATTCAAGTTTCCTAAAGGAATTGATTTTGACGCGTTCTCAATTGTTTTGTCCCCATCCTTAAATTAGAAATTGATATTAAACTTAATAAATAAAACAAAATATTTCATTTTTTTAATAATATATACAATAGTTTATATTAAATAAACTAATAAATAAATTTTAGAATAAATTAGCGCTCGGAAAAATAGTATATAAGATAATTTTAATTTTACACATACATAATAATTTTATAAATAATTTAAGATAATAACGAATAGGCAAGAAATAAAAAAAGTAGCACTTTCTTTTGAAATTCCTTACTGATGATGTACTTATTATCTCTGTTAGACATTGTAGGAAAAATATATTAATTTTTTTCTTATTTAGAAAGATAATAGCTAAGACGTTATGTAGAGAAAATTTTTAAATATTTTTTGGAGAAATAACAGCTATTTTTTATCGAAATTTTGAGTCTAAAAAATTTATAACTTATTAAAATAGCATCTAATAAAAAAAATCCTACAGTTAAATCTTAGATAATAATATAAAGAATATATGTTGTAAATTTTAACAAAATAGGTTAAGTGAATCTTGAGATATGTTATATTCCAAATTGAAAAATGTAGTTTCGTGAAAAACGCAATAGATAAAACAGTACGCCGTCAGCGTCTTAAAACCAAATATTCATTCTAACTGGTATAACTTCAAAAATAGTTTGAATTTTAAACAACATTTAAAATATTTTTAAAGGTATCAACAATTTATCTAAGTTTTATAGGTTATCCGGCTTAAAATTTATGTTTACTTGTAAACTGGGGTAAGTATTTCTGTTTATAATGTGCAAAATATTTTTTATGAAAAATAAGTTAAAAGTAAATAGTTTCTTGAAATGTACAAAAACTTATCTTTCTCGGAAATAGGAGATTCATTTCTAAATATGATGTAAAAACCAAAATAATTTAAAATTAGTTTAAAATAAACTGAGAAATTAATTTTATAACAATATTAAATATCTGTATTTGTTTTTAAATCAAATTAAAAATATATTAACATATAAAAAAAATGTTCTTGGCAACTAAAAATATATTTTCATTGATATATTTATTATATTGACATCAAATGAAATATTGGCGTATTGTCTTGTTCATTTCAAATTTTAAAATAATATTAATTTTCTGTAAAAAAATTAAATTGATTTAATTTTACAATGTTTGTAGCATTACAAAATTGAAATATTGTTTCAAAAAAACTATCCATTGTTATGAATTCAAAAATATTATCTAAATTTACTGATAATAATATAACAATCAATAATTTGCCAATATTTTTTTTACAATGACATTCACTTATTTTCTATATTTAATTTTTAAAATTGTTGGATATGTTTACAATATGTTGTTTTCAAATAAATTTTACAAAATATTTAAACAGATTTTAAAATATTGAAAGCATTACAATACTGAAATATTGTTTAAAAAAAAGGAAAAAAAAATTCTGTTGTTTTTAACAGTGTTTTACTTTTCCGATTTTAATTATATTTGAAATTTTGTAAGCACTTATTACTTTTAACACAGTTTCACACAAAAATTATAATATCGGTAATTCCACATCACCAAAAATCACTAGTAGCACTCACCGAAAGGACAAAAGCCCGCATATTACCACTGGTAACAGCACACTTATCAGGAATTGCACAAATTTTGTTATGCGCTAAACGTAGCACCAAAAGCTTCGGTAATTTTTGCAGGAACAAGTCGGGCAGCGCGCCAATACAGTTGTGGTCGAGCAGGAGTTCTTGTAAACTGTGGACAATGGCGAACACACATGTGTTAGGCACAAGAAAAGCGAAAGCGCTTGGACGATACGCAATGTTTACGATGGCTGAACTGAAGAAGTGTGTGAGCTTGGATTTCATAAAACTTTATATGCATTCCGAAAATTCTATGCGATTTTTACAGATTATAGTTCATTCCATTTTATACTGTCAATTTAAAATGACTTGAATTGAAATATTACTTCATTTTTTAAAATCAATATAAAGAACGAAAAATATAATTAATTTTATTTATAACCAATTATCGACATATTTAATGTATCTTTCTGAAAATTAAAACTATTATATTAGAAAATGAAATATACTATATAATTTTTGAATAAATATTGTTTAATATAAGCAAATATACACTAATTTCTTATCTTATTTGCATTTCAATGTGCAAAATAATATTTTTGAGATAAATTATAATACAAGGCAGTGCTCATATTTTTCATTAAAAAGTATTTCAATAATATTTGTTTTAATCAGGACCGTAACTGGACAGAGGCAACAAGGACACTTGCACAGGGCACAGATCGAAGGGGGCCCAGAACGGCCTCTCAAAAAAATCTTAGTTATTTTCTTAATGATTTAATTGATAAATTCGCGGAATAAGCAAGGAAATACAATTTAATTTTCTACAGTCGCTATACAAAGTAGATATTTGCGCTCTCTTTTGTCAACGCAAAACGGTACATTGCCGCTCTAGAGCGACAAAGTAGAAAAAACGCTCTCTGTCGTCACCTACACGTATATTACTTCACAAGTCAATCTGACATATGATTGCTCTGTCGGTACATTACATAACCTAACAAAATTTCCTGCTATGTAAAACTTATTATTTTTTGTTATGGTGGATAACTCATTGTGGCGACTGTGGAAAAAATCTTGTGTGTGTTTCGAGCGCAAATGGACATTGTCGATTTCGAGAGAATGCCACGCTCCTAAGTCGCGCGGCAACAATCTCTCAATCGACAATGTCCCACTTTGCGCTCTTAATACACAAATAACTATTAATGTCTTAATTTATTATATATATATTTTTTTTTTTAATTAAAAGGGAGCGGGCGATTTGAAAGTCTTGCCCAGGGTCCACAAAAAGCTAGTTACGGGCCTGGTTTTAATATTAAATATAAATATTTAACCAAACTATGAATAATGATGGCTTAAACTTGGTTATACATTTTTATTGATAGGAATAAAACACAAACAAACTTTGTATTGTATAACAAATTGTTTTATTTAGTGACTATAGTTTCGACAAATTTAACTTGTTATTATCAAACTTAAAGTTTGATAATGACAAGTTAAATTTTTCTAGTAAAAATATAATTAAATTAGTTTTTAGAATAAATTCTCTAATATTTATAAACAAATTCTACAAATAATCATTAATATTTCATATTAATTTAATTTAAATTAAATTTAACGATGATTTTCATAAAAATTACCATTATTACTAAATAAAAATATTATTAAACAATTAAGAATAAATTAACGTAAAATGCATATGATGCCTCTGTTAATATAGTCAAATTTTATGTAATTTAAATTTATCTTATAAATAATAATTGTTCTTCTGAGACTTGTGAATTTTTTGTCATTATAATAAGTAAATTGCATGTACATTCATTTATCTACGCCTTATTGTAACATAATACTATGTATATATGCAATACAAATATCAAATGTATAATAAAAAATGTATAAGTGTAAAAACAACTTAATGAATCTGGCCCTGGGATCGCCGGATGCACATACAGGCCAACGCTGGAACTCATCAAGGCCGGTATAATGGAAAAGATAGTTTTTCGCATATCGTATAAGTAGAATTTAGAAAAGAATAGATCAGATTCTATGAAGCATTTTTATTGAAGATCGAAGTTAGATTGGTCTGATCAGTGATTATGTAGGCACTGATTGCTTATCGATGTGGTATTAATGTCGGATATAGATACATGGACAGATTATGAAAGACTTATTTATGCAGAAATTCACTCAATTGAAACATATTTTTGTTTCATTAATTTATGTTTCCGTTTTTATTTACCTCTAATATTATAAACTATTTTAATATAATATTGTTTCAAAATTATACAATGTATAAGAAATTATTGTAAGAATACAGTTTTTCATATTTATTTTGGAAATAAAACATTTTATTTCATATTATGATAGCTTTAATAAACGACATGTTTTTAAAATTGATGTGTATCAAGTATGCTAAAACAAATGAAAATAAAACAAAAAAAAACTGATTTATACATAATATAAATAAAAATAACAAATTTTCTTAAAATCTTTGTATTTTAAATTAGAATTTAAAACTATTGCTATGATAAACAATATGATTTATAAATAATTGTGTATGAAGTGTGCTAAAACAAATGAAAATAAAACAAAAGAAGAAATATAAACAATGCCCATTAGTTACTGGTTCTGTATTGAACAAAAAGTAGAAAAACGTTTAACAATTCAATCTAATTTTATACCTAATAAATAAAATAATAAGTAACTGTACTTAATACGTATTATATTTATATTTAAATCAACTTAAGTTTAAGTCGTAAAAACATCTTAAAAAGATATGTACCTATTTATTTCACGCAATTCTGAACAAAATACTTAAACGTTCCGATTATAATATTAAGGACAAACAGTTACAATATTTTAGAAATATTTGAATTCAAGGAAAAATGAATTTAAGTTTTTTACAGTTAAATACTTAATGTAGAATTTAAATAAATAACAGTATTTATAAAATAATCTTGATACTTCAAAAAAGTGCTCATAAAAGAATTTCATTGTCCAGAAAGAGAAAAAATAATGTAGAATGAAAAAAATGTAATCTTCGCAATTAACTGGACACGAGCCGCTTGTTACACAAATTACAAGCGTGAACACGTCACTATAGTTTTAGTTACTATTTGTTATACAATGCCAAAAATAAGAATAACGCAATAAATAATAACAAAATAAGTTTATTGAAACAAGTTTTAACTAGAATTAAATATATAAAATTTTGTGAACAAATTTTAAACATAAAATTATTAAAAATAACTATTAAACACGAAATTTTAATAATAAATAATTAATCAAATTTAAATTTTTTAGTAATTTAAATATCTATTTCAGTTCTGCACTGATTTAGTTGCTATGTTGCTAATGAAATTATAAACTATGTCAGTTATTTGTAGTTTGAGGAAAAACAAAACATGAAGGAAATGAAAGTTGGCAGTGAGTGTGAAGATAATTTAGAACAATAAATTTTTATATTTATCGTGAAATAAATAATTAATTTTCACATTGAATATTATAATATATGCAAGTATTTGCATTTTAAGTGTTAGTTAATTAATTTATTTTTTGAATAATATAAATGCAATGAAGGATATATTTATATTTAAATTTATACATATGTATATTTGTAATTTTGTAAGGTTATGTGCATTTATTTGGTATTAATATTTATAATGATTAATTTAATAATAAACTCATTAACTATTAATTAATATAATGATGTAGGAAAAAGGAACTGAGAAATAAAATTTAGTTTCTATTTATTAATAGATGTTTATACCATGTTTTAATTCATCTGTTAAGAAATATATAAATTTAAGCAAAGATTAAGGAACAAAAGTACGGAATTCATATGTGCCCGTTTTAAAACGGTTCTTGTAATGTTACATTGTTTATTTATTTTAAACACCGAAACGTTGCAATTATTATTTTTTTAAACAAAGAATTTTTTTTCTGAATTATTTTATTGTTTTTCATAGTTGTTATTTTTCTCTTACTGAAATAATATTTTCAATAATTAACAAAATATTCGTTTTATTTTTTTTTGTATGTTTGAGAAATTTGTCAATTTGATTTTTTTTTCTGATACGCGAAATATTAGTCCTATCCATTGATTTTATAATCGAATTGAATATTATTTGATGTTTAACTTGTGTTTTATGAAAAATTAAGTTTATAGATTAGCGATTTTTACGATTTTTGAACAGTTTCATTTTTGACGATATTCTCGAAAACTTATAATTAGATACATATTTAAGAGTGCTTTTCTGCATAGGGCTTATATGAAATTCTATAATATTTGATATATAACTTATAGTTTTGAAAAAAAATAACTAAGTTTTACAGAAAACGTAAAGATATAAGTCAGAAATTAATGCCATTTTGGAAAATTCTTGAAAACTAATCTAGATATTAGACCAGGATCTTCGGCAATGTATTTATCATTATATTCCATATCATTTTTAATAAAATAAAGATTGTTTGATTTTTTTTTAAAAAAAGCTATAAATATATAAAAAAATATCATTTTGATTATCATAATTACTGCAAATATAAAATTTAAAAAAAAAACTTATCTAAAGAAACTGCGTTCTCAGACAATGTATATTTTTCAATTGTAAAATTTAATATTGAAAAATTAGTTTTTCAAAATAATTAATGCTATTATTATTAAAGTATTTTTAATATTTTATTTCAGTCGTTTTTGTTTTTTACACATTTGTCCTGAACTAATTGTAAGCTAAATGTTAAATGCTCTTTTTGCATTTTTTATGAATTCACCTTTTATTTGATGTACGATGTGTAAAGTTGTCAAATTGAATCTATTTTGCAAAAAAAAAAAAATTTAGAACATTCTTTATGTTTTTTTTTGTTTTTTTTTTTTTTATTTTGGTCCTTTTATATTTTTGACAAATTTGTAATATACTAAGTTAAATATTATAAGCACTCTTTAGCCATGGATTTTTAATGAAATTTACTCTTATTTGATGAAAAATTTGATATATTATTTCAAGTATTTTTGTTGATTTTTGTCATTATAGATTTTTACAAATCTGTCATAAACTAAATTAGATATTACTCTCGTTCATTAGCAATTCATTGTTAATAAAATTAACTTTAATTTGATGTACAATTTGCAAAGTTGTGGAATTGGTCAATTTGTGGAAAAAATAAAACTTTTCTTGAAATATTTTTGTTAGTTTTTGTTGTTTTCGATTTTTACAAATTTGTCAAAAACTAAAACAGATATTACTTATGTTCTTTAGCAATTTATTTTTAATATAATTCAGTCTAATTTTATGTACAATTTGTAAAGTTGCAAAAATGGTCAATTTACAGAAAAACAAGGTCATTCTTGAAATATTTTTGTTTTTGTTTTTTAATTTGTTATGAACTAAGATAAGTATTATTCGCGTTCTTTTGCAATGCATTTTAAATATAATTCACTCTAATTTGATGAAGAATTTGTAAAGTTGTAGAATTGGTTAATTTGTAGAGAAATTAAGCTTTTCTTGATATATTTTTGTTGATATTTGTTATTTTCGATTTTTACAATTAGTTAGATATTCAATGCGCTCTTTTGTATTATATAATACAAAATAGTTATTTGTGTATTAAGAGCGCAAAGTGGGACATTGTCGATTGAGAGATTG